>VSMD01137076.1:0-85371 GCA_008750895.1 Mirza zaza | reverse complement strand
TTTGTTTATTTATTCATTCATTTCATTTCAAAGGCATCCAAATGCTCTGTGTTCATAGTCAAAAATAATCTTGGGATAAAAGCCAGTGTGGGTGGGTCATCAGGAGGTTGGCAGCCTGGCACCCCTCTCTCCTGGTGCAAGGAAGGATCACAGGAAGGATGCTCGCAGTTAAAGGAAACCAGGCCCTGGCCCCATTAGCATGCTGGCCACAGCCGCTCTTTCAGAGTCCGGCTTCCTTCCCTTCCCTGACCCACACACCCCCTCCAACCACCTCAGGTTGCCTGAGGTGCTAGGAAACCACACTGATGACTCGAGACCTTTTATTTTAAAAACTGCAGCCCTCTCCAGACTGCTGGCCACAGAGCAGACCCACTGAGCGGGCTCACGAATTGAAGGGCAGCCAAGCCGCACGGTTTCTGCCCACCACCTGAAAGACAGCCTCGGGACGGGACGAGAGCAGCTGGGAAGGGGGTCACATGCCAGCCTAGTGCAGGGGAGTCCAGGGGCAGAGCCAATGGTGAGGCGAAAGTGACCAGGATTTGGGAGATTTCTCTCCCATTTCCCACCTGACTCCTGGTCCTTAGCTTCTCTGACCTGTTGGGCAAAGCCCTGCAAGAAGCAGCGTTGATCTGTCAGAGATCCTGCTCGCTTTGAAAGAGGCGCTTGAATCTTCTCACCCACGAGGGCACAAGGCAGCAGGTCCTGCAGGGAGGGGCCTGCACCAGGGAAGGAAAGCCCATTCCTCCAGGGACAAAAGAAGATGAAGACTGCTGCTTCATTCTTCTGTGAAGTGGTTGGAAAATTAAGGCATGACAGCCCCTACTCTCTCTCTCTCTGTGTCTCTCTGTGTCTCTCTGTCTCTCTCTCACACACACACACACACACACACTTCATCTAGTAAGACTAAGAAGCCCATTCGCGGCCTATGATTGCCTCAAGGTGCCTGGAATATGGGACTTAAGGATGAATGTGGGTTAAAAGAAACAACCTCCAGGACTTTGTATGATTTCACTTTGCATTTCTTAGTGGACATTCTTGAGATGGGAACACTGTAATAGGCAGGCCGTGTGTGCATGTGTGTGTGGGAAGAATAACTGCTCTTATGTTGTTTCAGAGAGAACATGTTTGAATGGTACCAAGGAGAAGGCAGTTTATTAGATGTAGGAATGAGTTTTTGTTTTCTATTTTAGTTTTAAAATTACAATTTTCACATTGATGCAGAGCAACAAATCCATGACCTGTAGTTTATAATTTATGTGACAGGTTTTAGGCAGCTGTCGGCAGTTCTAGCACATTTCTGATGGCTAATTTTTCTTTTGGAAGAGGAGGCTCCATGCCCATCCATCTACTAGTCTTCCCTTCTTTTTCTGCATACAGTAATATCCCTAAGGGGAAAGCACACCGCGTATTCCCCCAGCTTAAACTGCCAGGCCCCCGTGCCTGCAGGACAGAGCTCCGCCCTCGCAGAGGTGAGCCCCTCGCCCCTCAGCCGCTGCGTTCACCAGACCCTGCTTCTCACTCAGTGCTCCCACAGCGCAGCTGATGTCCTGATGTAGGACGTTTGTTCCTACATCAGCCTTTGAGGTTGCTCATTTGACCCCATTTTACCAACTTGTCAACTACTATTTTAAGAACGTTAGGAGCTCCCCCAAGGTCACCCTTCAATAAATGGGAAAATTGGGATTGGACTGATTTTCAGGTACGGATCACAGCAGCTTTTGAGCCCATGCTAGCTCAGGCCTATGAAATTCTGGAGTTTTCTTTCATCTGCAAAATCTACTGAGTAACTCCAAAATCCAAATATAGAACAAACTGTCAGATAAAAGCTGTGTCCTAAAATCTCATCTGTCCCTCATTCATGCAGATTTGGCAGGAACAACTACAAAAAGCCACCCAAGAGAAGCTGGGTGAGAGTCTGGAACGCTTTCCCAAGCTGGGCCTTCTCTCGTGACAGCTGGTGGTGACCAGCGCAGTCGATGGCTCAGCTGTGTGCCGGGCCCTGCACACGGCCCTACTGAACTGGAGCTTGACATTTCCGTCCCGCAGTAAACACTCGCCAGAGAGCGCTGGAGAGAGTAAGCCTGTGCTGCAGGCAAGGCTTGGCATGAAACAGAACGTGGCAAACAGATATACAGCTCTTGACCTGACCTCCTCGCTCTTATACAGAGCAGGCCATCCCAGGAAGGCAGGGACCCACTCGGGAGGAGGGTGTCTGAGGGGTCGACAGGTGGGAGCTGATCCCTTCTGCCACAGTCTGGTAGGATGAGGTGGGCCTAGCCACCGTGGAAAGGACTTCTCAGACACTGAAATGGGTTTGGCAAGAAGATTCAGTCAGGAGGTTTGGGACCCTCTTGGACCCTTTGAGTCTAGCTTGGACCACTCCCAGGTTATTTGGGACTGCCAACCACCAAGTTTAGTGGGAGCATCGAGGTCTTTTCCTAGTCTGGGTTCATGAGCTCAAGTCCTTAGGAAATACCTGAAAAGATCGTCTACAGATATCTATCAAAGGCCTATAGTATTCAAAATTGTACGTTAGATATTAAATATTTAAATCTATGTAGAATACTATTCGTTCTCTCAAAAAGACAACCATTTCATTGGAAACAAATAGACAATTTAAAAATAAGTAAAAAAATAAAATAATTGACAAATAAATATTATAGTCATTACGTTATAGAAATTTGGAGGGAGAAAAGTCATCGTAGATTGTTGTAGTGGATTGAAGAAGCTTTAGAGCAGTGTTTTTCAATTCTGGCTACAGAGTAGAATCCCCATGGTGCTTTTAGAAAACACTCATGCCCTGGCCACACCTCCCAGAACTTTTGTGTTAGTTGGTTTATGCTGGGTAAGATCACTGGTCATTTTTAAAGCACACTGGTGCGTATAGAGGGCCAGGGTTGGAGATTGCTTCCTAGTTGAGACTGTAACTCTGTGAAGTCAGGGCCTATCTTGGTCATAGTTGTATGGTCATATCCACAGCATCTAAAACAATGCCTTGCCATAGTAGGTGCTCAATAGATGTTGGGTTTGGTTGAGACTCGGTTTGGTCCATGAAAACAGGTAGTATTCATATTAAGAGGAGAACATGAATTCTTGCTAGAGGAAAGGGTTTGAGCAAATGTGCAGCGTGGAGGATACTCAGGTTATTAGGAACAATGGATCAGTTAGACTCAACTGAGAATGGAAGGTTCCGCAGGAGAAGAGCAGCTTATTTAAAGGGAGTTGTATGTTGGCATTCAGTGGTGGAAAGGTTTGAATGTCAGGATTTAAACTTTATTCCATAGTCTAGGAAAATGTATGGTGGCTTGGAATTCACTGGGACACTAAATCAAGACTAAGCAGAGTAGTAAGTAAATAGCTAATTATAGTCACTGAACAGGCCATAGAATTTTCCAGAGTGGCCACTGGTAGGTGGTTTACTCAGATTCCAGAGTAGTTTCAATTAAAGTTCCTAGTACCTAAAATAAGCAGATCATGACCCATTGCTTGCATTTAAGAGACTAGTTTGTTGTCATGTTAGGGACCAGAACTGTAATGACTTATTGACTAACCCATTGGCTCCTGAGATAGTTGACCTCATGAGACGAACCACACAACTGGTCCCCCTACAGTGCTTGGGTATCACATCCAGTTGGCACCCAGTAAATGTGGGGAAATATGGTGCCCGTGGGGTTGGAAACACAGTTTTTGTGCAGGTTCTATTTTAATAGCCATTTCATTAAGGCCCTGGTTTTTCAAAGTGTAAGTTTCTGACTTTTAGGGAACAGGGAAATTATCCACGTTAATCAGCCAAATTCCATCAGGCTTCTGATCTGCCTGATATGCCTGATCTGCCTTATTTTTATCATTCTCTGAAGGTTCTGGAAGACCAGGAGCAGGAAATGAGGAGAAAAAGTCAGCCAAATGATAAATCATTATTGGGAAGTTTTAACATCCAAGTCACAGTCTAAGGACTGTAGCTGACATGTCTTGCAGCACAAATCCTCAAAAGTACCCTGTAGCCGGTGCCATTAATGTGACCCTGCCTGCCCCAGGAGAGACACTCAGGAAAGAAGAGGGGAAGGGAAGGCCCTCAGAGGAAGTGGTTCTGTAAATCTGCACTAGCTAGGAGCATGCCTTAAGACAACACCGCGGTGGCCAAGCCGAGTCCATCCCAAGCTATCAGGAGGAGCAGCAGAAGCTCTGCAGAAAAGTGAGCTCTAGAAGGCAAATGCAGGAGCCAAAATTCATACCTAGGCCAGGAGTGGGTGACAAGGGGGTCCAAAATGGGGCTTGAGATGGTGGCAGTGAATATGTGAGACTCAGCAAACCCTATGGGTGCAGTGAAAAGGAAGCAAGTCTTCCATTTGCTTCCAGCTGCTCACCATTTCTCTGACAAAGGCATCCAGTAGCTGAACTCATCCTTTGCCATCAGCACATGAAGGACTTCTCACTTCCTCTACTAGAGGGCTTGCTTGCTCATGGAGGCAGAGGCATTCACATCCACACTGCCAGGCCAAGCACAGTCTCTGGCACTTAGTAGATACTCAGCAAATGCATGGTAAGTGCAGGACAGATTGACAAAATGAATGGGTGATAAGATATTAGTTTGGAAATAAGCTGTGCTCCAGCTAAGACCTAGTGTGAATTCAGCTTTGTGAAAATCCAATAGTTCATGACTGGCACTCAAATTCTTCCTCTGCTTGTGGGCCTTTCTAACATGTGCTATTTCCAGGTATGTAAGTAGAAATCTGGGAGGAACTAGAAGCATCCAATTTGATCAGGAGAATAGTAGATTTTTAAAAAAGCAATAATGAGGTAGAGTTTAGAGAAGGAGAAAGCTAGGGCAGGAGAGATTCATATTGAACAACCTAAGACTCCAAGAGGAAGGTGCAAATTAGATGCAAAATGGAGAGGCAGGAACTGACCTTAATTGCCTGCTCTGTGCCAGTTCCTGTGCCAGGGACTGTCCCTGCATTCTCCCTCCGACAATCCAGCCAGGCGTGTAATACAGCCCCATTTAACACATGCGGAAACTGGAGGCTCCAAGAGGTTAATTACTGAGGCTCACGGAGCTGGCAAGGAAGGAAGCCAGGACCCAAACAGAATCTGTTTAACTTCGAAGTCCTCCATGCTGTCACCGGGTATGATTTGGGGGCAAGCACTTTTGCTACTAGCCCAGCAGAATAACTAAGAGTGTTTTTCATTTTGTACCTTACCACTAAGACAGTAAGATCAGCGGGAAGTAAGGCGTGGGGCTTGCAGACATATGGAAGCCAGTCCCTAAGTAACCGCTTACCTGAATATTTTATCAGAGGGCTGCTCTCCCAACACCAGGTCGAAGCCTCGCTGAAATATTGTGTAAGGCCAAGGCCTAAAAAAAGAAACGTTATTCAATTAAAGGCAGCTCAACAAATACTTGCTGAACACCCACTTTGTGCCAGACACCATGCGAGGTTGTACAGACCCAGGGATAAAGGGGAAATATCCCCTGCCCTCCAGAAGCTCACTAATGTGAGCTCACACATGGCCTTGAATCCTGGAACCTGCCCAAGATCAGGATCAATGTAAAAGTCCCTGAACCATTAGGAAAATGGAATTTAATAAACATGACAATTGGAACTACATATAGAGTAAAATTATACTAAAGTGGACCTCGTATATCCATAATTCATGGTCCTTCAAATATAGATTTACAGAAACCTAGCTTGGCCTCACTTAAGAAAGATGGACAGCATGATTTCTTGAGATAGTTCTGTATTCAGACCCTGTTGCACTATTGAACCAAGTGCCTGACTTTGAGCAGACTATTCACTTTGCTGAGCCTAAATTCTTCATTTGTCAAAATAGGGTTAATAAACAATAGCTGCCTAATGGACCATTACGAAAAATTAAGCAAACCTCTTAGGCCAAGGACCACAGCTCATACAGAGTCTTCAACATGTTTCCTTGCTCAAAATGACATACTTTGATAGGTTCAAAACCTCATCAAACATTTTATGTCACTCATTCAAACAGAAACAATTGAATGGAATTGGAAAATGATTAATAAATGTAAGTCTTCTAGTGAACGTCTGAGTATTGTCACATGTACTAGAAAGTAAAAAAATCTATTTCTTTTAAATAGTGTATATCTTTTAATTAACCCAGATAGTGAAATCCCAAATCATTTACTCATTCAAGCAAAAATTAGTAACACCCAAATATCATGTTGAGTACTGAGCTATTGCACACACTAGATAGACTTAGATCTTACTAGGAGACTGATGAAACTCAGTCTCCTAACTAACCCAATTATTGATGATTTCACTGTAGACATTCCTTTGGTTTTCAAGGACTACAAAAAGTCAGAAGAATAAATCATTACTACTATTTGGGGCTAAATCTAATACTAGGAGTTAATACAGTGGTTTTCAGTGCAGGGAGTACCACCCAATAGAGGGCATTTAGAGAAATTTATGGCAGTTCTTGAATGACACTATGATTGGGGGTGGGGGGCAATACTGGCCCCTACCTTTAAAAGGTAGGGCCAGGATGGCTAGAACGGTGCAGTGCTCAGGACAGTTCTGCACAACAAATACTCTCCCCGTGTCCTATAAGCTTTTGAATGTCTTGGAGGACATTTAGTTAGGTGTTGAAAACCTGCTTCTAATGATCTAAGCCCAGATGCTAACTTCATTTACATATAACCACAAAGTGGCTTGTACAGTGTCAATATAAGATGAATTTTCCAGGTACATCACTATTATGTAAATTGAGGGAAAATTACACATTGTATAATCACTTTTTTCTCTTTTTCTTATTTCAATAGATTTAGGGATACAAGTGTTTTTTGTTACATGGATGAATTATATTATACTGAAGTCAGGGCTTTTAATGTGTCCATCACCAAAATAGTGTACATTGTGCCCAACAGGTACATTTTTAATCCCTCACTCCCCATCTACCTTTTCCACTTCTTAGTTTTCAACATCCATTATACTACTTTATATTAATACCATACATGCCCCTCATTTAGCTCCCTCTTATAAGTGAGAACATGTAGTATTTGTTTTATTCATTCCTGAGATACTTCACCTAGAATAACAGGCTCTAGTTTCATTCAGGTTACTACAAAAGACATTATTTCATCCTGATTTATGGCTGAGTAGTAATCTATGGTATATATATTTTCTTTATCTGCTCCGCATTTTCTTTATCCACTCCTCAGTTGATGGGCACTTAAGTCGATTCCACATCTTCGCAATTATAAATTGTGTTGTGATAGACATTAGGTTCAGGTGTCTTTTTTGTAAAATGACTTATTTTCCTTTGGGTAGATACCCAGTAGTAAGATTGCTGGATTGAATGGTAGATATACTTTAGTTCTTCGAAAAATCTCTATACTGGTTTCCAAAGAGATTGTACTAATTTACATTCCCGTTAACAGTGTATAAGCATTCCCTTTTCACCACATCTGAGGCAATATCTATTATATTTTTGACTTTTTAATGATGGCCATTCTCACAGGGTAAGGTGGTATCTCACTGTGGTTTTAATTTGCACTTCCCTGATGATTAATAATATTTTCATGTTTCTTGGACATTTGTCTATCCTATTTTGAAAAAAATTCTGTTCAGGTCTTTTGCCTACTTTTTGATGGGGTTATTTTTTGTTTTCTTATTCATTTGCTTGAGTTCTTTGTAGAATCTAGATATTAGTCCTTTTTCAGATGTATAGTCTGACAATATTTTCTCCTATTATTTAGATTGTCTATCTACTTTGTTAATTATTTCCTTTGCTATACAAAAACTTTTAAATTTAATTAAGTCCCATTTATTTATTTTTATTATTACTGTATTTGCTTTGGGGGTCTTACTCATATATTTTCTGCATAGACCAATGTCCAAAAGAGTTTTTCCTATATTTTCTTCTAGAATTTCTATGTTTTCAGGTCTTATGTTTGAGCCTTTAATCCATATTGACTTAATTTTTGTATATGGTGAGAGATAGGAATCCAGTTTCATTTATCCGCATGTGATTATCCAAGTTTCCTAGCACTATTTATTTAATAGAGTATCCTTTGCCCAGTGTATGTGTTTGTCTGCCTTGTTAAAAATCAATTGGTTGTAAGTATATGGCTTTATTTCCAGGTTTTCTATTCTGTTCCATTTTCTGTGTGTCTACCCTTACACCAGTACCATGATGTTTTGGTTACTATAGCCCTGTAGTACAATTTGAAGTTAGGCAATGTGATGGCTCCAGATTTGGTTTTTTGTTTGTTTGTTTGGTTGGTTGGTTGATTGTTTTCTTAGGATTGCTTTGGCTATTTGGGCTCTTTTCTGGTTCCATGTGAAGTTTAGGATTGCTTTATCTACGTTTATGAAAAATGACATTGGTATTTCGATGGGAATCTATAAATCACTTTGGATAGTATGGACATTTTAACAATGTTGATTCTTCCAATCCATAAACATGAAATGTTTTTCCATTTATTTATGTCATCTATGATTTCTTTCATAAGCATTTTGTAGTACTCCTTGTAGACATCTTTGACCTCCTTTCTTAAGTATATTCACAAGTATTTTATTTTCTTTGCAACTATTGTAAATGGTGTTGAGTTCTTAATTTGACTCTGTTGACTACTAACTAATTAGAAACACTACTGATTTGTATACATTAATTTTGCAACCTGAAACTTTAGTTAATTTACTTATCAATTCTAGGAGTCTTTTGATGGAGTGCATAATCACTTTTAATCACTAATACAGTACATGTGTATTAGTATATATTGCTCTTACATTATATTGAGTATTATATATTACTTTATGTATTATATTATGGTGAATATACCTTAGGTGCAAATGTCTGCCAATTTCATTATTTATTCTATTATAATAGCATATTAAAATAGTTTTTATAAAATTATAAAATATAATTATTATATATTAATATCATTATTATATCAGTGTAAATTATTTTTCTCCTCTAATTACTGTTAAGGCATTACATTTATGGAAATTTTTGTGTATACATATTTATTATTTATATATTTCATTTAATAATAAAAGGGGTTTAAAATATTTGTTATAAAATAAGTGATAGGTCTGATAGGGTTGAGAACCGCCAACCTAATCCAATCAGCTAACCAACTTACTATCCAAGGAGTTGGTGGTTGCAAGGGGCAGCCATTGGGACTATGTAAGGGAGTGGGTGGGATGAATGTGTTCATTATTTATGCTTTCTATTTATAAACCCTTTATTCCTGGGATTCAATTTAGAAATACCTTGAGGCAACAAAAATTGTCTCTAAAAAGTACCCAAACACTGTACTATGAATAACCCCTGCATCAAATAAAAGGCCTCCCACCCCAGGTGTTTTTCATGTTTGTTCTGTTCATTGTAGGTGAACCCACAGAGCAGTGTTTGAATTTGATTCTTTTCAGCTGAACAGTAAGTGGTGGCTTATGGGCAGCAGAAAAATATGTATTGATTCAAGAAAAAGTCTAGAAATCACAAGAAAAAATGTCCCACATGATCCTAGACACCTAGAAAAGGGAGAAAAAAAAGAAGAGGGACCTGCAATTTTATTTATCTCTATTTCGGGTAGAATCACATTTTATTTACTACCAGTTTAATAATTTTAAATAGCATCCATTTTGCCTTTCAGTCCTTTCTAGTACTCAAAAATGATATAATGTGCAATTAGAGTTAATTCTTGGCATAGTTCCTAGGTTGTTTGAAAATATATTTTGAGGAGCCAAATCTTAAGGCTGGCATTGATTACAATGTGAACAATTAACTGTGTAGAACGACACAAATAACCCTATGTTCAAGCCACGCTTAATGAATCAATGAACTTGGAAACATTTATTAGGCACACACCCACATGTTGCCTGGTACGTTAGGTCAAAGAGACCTGCTGGTCTTGAGGGGCCTGAAAATTAAGTCAACTCAGATCCAAAGGGTGCAGAGACATGCAGTGTAGACCCCACCCTTATCACGTTTAGAGGCAGCAGGGCACAGTGGTTAGGACATGGGGTCTGTAGCCAGCTGCCTATTTCAGCTCAGCTGCCACTCACTATGTGACTGTGGGCAAGTCCCTTAATCATTTTGTGTCCCCATGTCCTCATCTGTAAGATGAGACTGATAATAATAATTTTATCAATCTAGCAAAGTTGTTATGAAGAGGAATTAGCCAATATAATTAAAGTGCTCAGAACAGTGCCTGGCATTTAGTGAGCAGCATGGAGGCATTTATTAAATAAGTTAAATTTACCAATTATCTGGATCAAATATAAATACTACGACAAGGAGTGATCTCCAAATTTTCATAGAGGAAGAAGCGTCTTGCACTAAGTTGCAAATGCAATGCCAACACCAGGCTTTAACTCAGACTGTAAATGTCTTTGTGCTGGTTGGAAAGGAGGCAGTGAGAGTATGGAAAGGCTAACGCCGGACACCCCACCTCCCGCCTCCCACCAGCGATCACTTTACAGAGCAACTGACTCTACAGTGCCGACAGGAACACAAAGAGGGGCCAGAGCCTGTTGTGAAACGGCAAGAAGAGTCAGAGTTGTAAATTGCAGCAGCAAAGGAATAAAAGGGAATTTGCTTATTTTCTTTCCACTAGTAAGGGAGGATCTGCCACAGAGATAAGAAATCTTATTTGATTTATTTAGCAAATATTTGTGGAGGCCTATTATGTGCAAACTGTGATATTAGGCAGCAGAATCGGAATAAGGAGGTTCTTGCCCTCAAAGGAATCTACAGTTTTTCTAAAGAAACACGTACAGGCCCAGACAAATCAATGTGATGTTCAAAAGGGAAGGGGAATGGATTTATAGGAAATAAGCTCAGTGGGAGTGGGTGGTGGCGGACCACCCTTCCTGGTGCAGGGAAGGCTGGGTGCTGGCAGTACATGGAATTGTGGTTGGGGAGATTGGTGCACGTGGGAAGAAAAGCCACAGAGGGCCACACAGGGAAAGGCAGGGGCAAAGTGATCAAGAGATGGACCTAAAATGCTGAAAACACTTTGAAACTGACTTACCTGAGAGCAACTAAAAGAGGACAGGCCTCTGTATTAGGGTATTTTTGAACAAAAGTTAAAGTGCAAAAGACGAACTGGCCTCACCAAAAAGAGGCCCATCGCTGAGTCCTATATACAGGCTGAGACAGCAATTGCCTGTGGGATGCCTGGAAACAGGGTCTAAAGGACCCAATAATTGTCCCTCACCTCACACCACAGGCTTCATTCTCCCAAATTGGCTAGTGTGCATGGGGCAGACCTGGCCTCCAGCAGTCCCCGCTCTCGTCTTTGCAGGCTCAGACCACAGAGCAGGCTCTTCCCTCCTCATCAGGGAAAATAATCTGGAGAGGAGCTGCCTGATGTGCCCCAAGTCAGACGAGCAACAGGGACCACGGTCTGGGGCCGGGGAAGCAAAGGCATCTATGTGGGTGGAAACTTGTATTTGCTTTTCAGAGTTAGAGCTGGAGAGGACAGTGAGTGCCAAAGAAAATAACTTCCACTTCGGCTTCTATCGATTAACACCTGTGGCAGCAAGAGCTGCCCTCAGGGCAGGTGGCACTACTGAGCAGACTGTGCCAATGTTAGTTTTGCAGAAGGGCACTAGGCCATTGAGGAGCCGTGAACGGGGTCGGGCCAGACTCGGGGCAGGAGGTTGAGCCCTGTCATTGGAAGAACCTTCAGTCTCTTGTCTCCACTTTGATATGTGGCCTTCAGTATTGTCCTTCCTCTGCACCGGGCAACCCACTCATAGCCTCTTAGAACAGAGCTTGTTTGTTTGTCAAGATCTTCATCCTAACCAACCAAGACCCCAAAGATCATCCTCCCGCGACACGGCTGCAGACGGCCTCCGTTCAGGCGCCACGCGGGCGACCCGGGAACCGCCGCGGATCCTGCGCGCCACGCGGGCACGGTCTGTGCCACGCAGGAGCCTGCTGTGCCGGAGAACAGCACCCGGCAGCGCCTGTGCAAGCGCGCATGCTGAGAGCTGTTAGTTCTCTTTTTTTTTTTTTTTTTTTGAGACAGAGTCTCACTTTGTTGCCCAGGCTAGAGTGAGTGCCATGGCGTCAGCCTAGCTCACGGCAACCTCAAACTCCTGGGCTCAAGCAATCCTTCTACCTCAGCCTCCCAAGTAGCTGGGACTACAAGCGTGCACCACCATGCCCAGCTAATTTTTTTCTATATATATTAGTTGGCCACTGAATTTCTTTCTATTTATAGTAGAGATGGGGTCTCGCTCTTGCTCAGGGTGGTCTCGAAGTCCTGACCTTGAGCAATCCGCCTGCCTCGGCCTCCCAGAGTGCTAGGATTACAAGCGTGAGCCACCTCGCCTGGCCAGTTCTCTTTTATTTGCCTTTTCTTTTCTCCTCCTGTCTCCCACAATACACTCAGCACTGGCAATTTCCAAGCTTTCAGTTTCTCTCCCTAACTCCCTCTCCTCTTCCCCAGGACAGCTCCGCTGGCGCAGGCATTTTCCCTTAGTCTTGGTGATGTCACTGGCCAAAAGTTTGCTGTGGCCCCTACTTGGTGATTGGCCTTCACCTGGTTGCTGGGCATTTCCTCCAGTACGACTCCTAGCCCCCAGTGGTGAGTAAAGACCCTGCAGGCGAGCCTGCCTGGGTGCTCCCTTCACACGGGCTCTCTCCGTGTGGCAAGCGAGCACTTCTGTTCTAGACAAAGGTCCTCTAAGTGCTGCTTTGATTGCGTGCTAGTCCCAGCTTTCCACCTAACTGAGGCACCTGGAACCGAGCTCAGATGCTGTTGCCAGCACGTCTGCGGACGGGCTTCCTTGTGGAAGGCCTTCCCGCTCAGAGAGGGAGGAGAAATAGGGATGAATAGATAGACGACAGATAGATACACAGATAGATAGCAAATGGGTCGGGAATAGAGTGAGGGAGAATATACGTACGGATGTGTGCATCTGTGTATACACGCACGAGGGTGTGTGTGTATCCTTTTTATACAGTCCAGTGCAGACGGAATGTTTCAGCCGGAGGCAATGATGTCTGAGGTGTTTCATGAAGAGCTTTTAGAAACTATGAGCTTTTTTTGAACTTACATATTCTTCCACCTGTCACTAAAGGAAACATTTTACAAATGAAAATATTTGTCCCTAGTTAAATGAAAGCACATCCTTTCCCAAGCCTGCCTCTGGCCCACTTTTGGCTAAGTTTCTGGTGGAATGCAGTTTTATAAAGCTTCTGCCTAGCTATCTGCAACACTCTGGGGCCCAGTATAAGATCCAATATCCATATGTAATGTGAGAGCTTGGAGCAAGTGTTCCTTTTCTTAACTAGGTAAATGCATCTACAAGAAGGAAGCAGTGAAAGAAAGAGAATAGAGGTTCATTTTAAAAAGTGCTCTGGAAAAAGGTAGTTTGCAAGATATATAGGAGAAGGAGTGGGGGAGGGAAAAATTCCAAAAATGAGTTTTCCAGCTCTGCAGTCGGCTGAATGATTCCATGCTTCAGCTGATCACGATGGTAACGGGGAGACTGTTGTGTGTCACTGTCTTCACAATCACTCCCAGTTCTGGTAGAAATAAGTACCTGGAATGGCCAATCTCTAGATTATCTGGTAGGCCTGTGGCTTTATCAGAAATTTATAAGAATAAAGACAAATAATGGCGTCCAAAGTTTATATAGGGTGCTTTCAGGCTTTGGGGCCTTTGCAGATGCCTTTCTCCATCTGGAGCTGACCCTCCCAATACTTGGATAACTTAGACTATTCTTTAAAATAGTATAGCTCAAAATGTTTAAAAATGTAGTCCTAAAATATGTCTTCCCTGGTGCTCTAAGACGAAGGAGCACCCCTGTATGTTCTCTCATGACATCCTGCACTTTCCTTTATAGAACCTATCGCTGCAATGGATATATTAAATATTTATTTAGTGTTTTCCCCTTATCAGATCTAAAGAAGCTTGCCCTCGCACCTGCTCTGTCCTCAGCATCTGGTATGTGCCATCACACGGCAGATGCTCAATAGAGACCTCAACTACGTCGCAGATGAGGTTGAGGGTCGGTTGGGTTTGTGTCCTGGATAAGGCAATCATTGAACTATATGACCTCAGATAAGTCACTTGGTTTTTTTCAGCCTCAGTATAGTCATGTGTTGCTTAGCAAGAGGGACACATTCTGAGAAATGCATCATTAGGTGATTTTGTCATTGTGTAAACATCCTAGATGGTATATAGCCTACTACACACCCGGTCTATATGCTATAGCCTAGACTGTAAACTTGCATAACATGTTATTGTACTGAATACTGTAGGCAATCATGACATAATGGTATCTGTGTATCTAAACATATGTAAACACAGAAAAGTACAGGAAAAATACAGTATTATAATCTTATGAGATCACCATTGCATACACAGTTCTTCATCAATTGAAACGTCATTATACAGTGCATGACTGTATTTTCATGTACAGAATGTGGTAAAATGGTAGCTAGAGCTGTTAAATGTTAATCATGGGCAGTATTCAGAGCCCACTTGAAGTTGGTGGAAAACAGGGTCAGGGATCTAAAACGAGGCCTATCAGTGTGGCGGCCAACCGCGTCCCTTTGTGCAAACACAGCAACGGAGTGACAGGGTTGTTGAGTTGAACCAGTGTTGGAGTGTTCCAGTGGATAAAATAAAATGCTGGCAAAACATCACTTACAGTTGTTAAATGAGCACATGTATACTTAGCACAGTGCTGCCACAAAGAAAAAATTCAATAAATACTAGCTATTATTATTCATTATAATTAACATTTTCACTTGGTGAATAGAAAATGTATATCTAACCTTACTTTTAGAAAATGAATTGTGATACTCATTGTGTTATCTTTTAACATATACATCTCATGTAACTAAAAATTGAATATTGATGTGATTGTATTAATTATTTAATGCCTATTCCTAAGTAAACAAATTCATTTAGAATTTTTTACACATTAAAACAACATACTCATCAGTAACCACCAAAAGTAGTTAGGAGTGAAACCAGACTGAGTCAGTCTAAAACCTGGCCCTACCACTTCTCCACCGTGTGGCCTTGCCGAGTTCACTGATGGATGCCACCAGGCTGCTCCAGCCACTCCCTCCTCGCTTCGGCCAGGCCAGCACTGCCCTGCCCAGCACCCCCTCACTTCAGAGCCTGGCTCACTGTCCTTGCCAACATTTCTCCATAATGTTTGGTCAGGTCAGTATCTACTTAGATAATCTTTTATTTTTTTTTAAACTCAAATTTTATTACATCTTACGTTATATTCTAATATTAAACAGTTTAAGTATAGATGATCCTTTACTATTCAAGTCAGTTCCTCCAACAATCCAGTCTGCTGCCCTCCTACTACCCTGGTCATGTCCTAGATTACCCTACCTGCCACCCTTGCTTGGTCTCGGTTGGAAGAATCTCAATATCTGAGCATCATCTCCTACCTTCTCAGCTTACTCTTTCTAACACCACAACAATTTTCTACCTGCCTCAAAAATCCATCCATTCTACCACTGCTCCCTCACCCTCACCCAGCCCATGTACTCTCTTCCTTCTCGAATCAGATTAAATTCTGCCATCCATTATTGGAATCATCCTTTGCATGTAACCTCAACTCCCACGGCCCTCCAGTGCCTCTTCACACTTGTCTGAAACTCTCCAACACTGGCTCAACTCAGCAACCCTGTGGCTCCATTTCTGTGTTCGAACAATGCAGTTGGCCACCACACTGATTGGTCTCATTTGAAACCCCTGCCCACTAAGCTCAAGTGGGCTCAGAGTATTGCCCGGTGATACAACTACATTTTCCTTGTCCATTTGCTCTCCCTCTGTCTAGATCACTATTTCATGACTTCTTCTTTCTCCCCAAACTTCTGACACCGCCTCCCCATCCTCTCCTTCAGCTGATGATCTACCTCTTAGGTAACCAAGGAAGTAGAGGCGATCAGATTCAAAGCTCCACCGCCACGTCCACCCACCTGCCTGCCCTGTGCCTGCAACTCGGGCCTCCTTGCAGTAATTCAGCGTGCAGTTTCTGCTGCTGGCTAGAGTGCCGCCACCCTAGCTCATCTTTCGGCATCTTATAGGAAATGGGAGATGAGGAAGGAGCCCTAGATGGCAGTTACCAGGCTAACTTTCTTCTGCTCCTCTGCCCTCAGGCATGCAAGAGCACCAGAGAGCCTCCACTTCTCCATGTGTACAGTGGGAACCATAACATGTGGCATGTGCCACACAAAGCTTGCATTGTTGAAAAAGTGTGTTTCAGATCCTTGATAATCTTTGGCTACTAATTTTTAAACAACCTTTTGGGGTAGTTTTCATTCTCTATTTTATATATATGTGCATGTGTGCGCTTTATATAAATTGTCTTGTTTAAAGATAGAGCAGTGAAAAGGTGACACAATCCCTGCCTCTCTGTGGCTCAGTTTTCTCATCTATAAAATGGGGATAATAATAGTACCTACCTCATCGACTATACAGGGTGGAATTATATTTTTTTAATATAAGCAAATAACATTCAATAACCTTGGGCTATAGTAAGTTCTGAATAAATGTCACTATTATTATTCACATATTAATAGGAATTCTGGGCCTGAATGGTGAAAAGGGGTTTTGCCTGAAGAAATTCTAGAGACATATATAATAATTTTGAAAATGATGATTGTGAACAAAGTGTTATAACTTTCACCCCAGATTTTGGAATTTAGGTTTACAACCTTGCCCCAAAAAGTGGCAACGAAGACAAACACACATATACACACGTATATGTACACAAATACAGAATTCACACTTGGTCTTTCTGTTAACAAAAAGCAGGTCAGAGAACAAGGGACGTGAGGAGACTCTGCCATGGATCCTAGTTATGTGGGAGAGGTTCCTACCTTAATTCCCAACACCTGACGCAGAGGGGAAAGGCTAGATTTTCCTTTGGCTTAAGGGTCATCAGAGAAGGCAGAGACAGAGTTCCTCTGTCCTCGTCTGGGGAAAGCTGGCACAGATCCTTGCAGGACCCCTGTATATTTTGGGATCAAGGATTATTTAAGGCAGAAGGAAGACATTCTGAGTGGGTCAGAAAAAGCAGCTGCCATGTATAGGACATCCCACATGCCAGGCAGGCACAATGTTCAGCCCCATCCACGTCATTTCACAGTCACCTAGCGCACTCTACGGCCGGCTATGCAGCTATTATTCCCGTGTGGTGAAGGCAAACAGAAGTTCAGCAAGGTCACCTTAGTTGTCTGAGGTCACAGGGCTAGTAAAGGCAGTGGTGAGGGTTCTCACGGCCTGCACATCCTGCGCTTTCTCCCACCGTGCTCTGCTCCTCTCATCATCATGGGCTTAAAGCTGATGGGGAAAATGCACCAAACCAGCACTGGGCCGACATGCAGGGTGGGTGCTGGGCATCAGCTCGGCTTGCCCAGCCCTGGCCTGCAGGTGCAGAGCAGTGCGTGGAGCAGGAGTGCCGGTAGTGCACAGGAAGAATGGCCTGCTCCCTTGCCTGTCTTTTCACAGGGCAATTTTAGCATACACCATGCTGTGTTACAGTCTCATGTTTATCTGTCCTCCTCTTCAAATGTTCTCTCATTGACATAGCTACTGAATCTCTTTTATCACAGCATCTCTTATAAGTGATGTCTAGCAGAACTGTTCTCAAACTTTGGGGCATATCAGATCCATCCCTTGTATAGCACACTGGTTCTCAAATTTTGGGTGCTCTCATTAAACAAATCTAGGGTTGGGCCAAGCATCGGTAATTTTAAAAAGTTAGCTGAAAGATTCTAATGCACACAACGGGTTGAGAATTGCTGACCTAACGTGGGCATTCACACCCTAGATGGTCTTTATGGATGAGTTTGGCATTTGGTAAAATGTGATTGCCATTAAAACAGAAATTGCAATCTACCCTAGGAATTCACTGGAACCCATATTTTAAAAATTTCTGAATAATAATGAGAGGTGAAGCACATTGAGTTCCTTCCTGTCCCCTTTATTGATGAATCAAGAGGTCCCAAATCTCATTACAATTATATAAGATGCACATTCCTTTTTAAAAAATTGTCAGTCATTTTTATTTCCACAGATTAACAGTTCCCTTAAAACAGTATTATGCAGAATTGAGATTTCCTTACATTCATAAACGCATCCACAGGTACAGATGCCATTCCCACATACACACATGTGGCAGTCCACATGTGACACGTGTGCACACATACTCGCAAACTCACACACATTGTCACAGCTGCAAAATTGTCTTTGTGTGTAGGGAGGTCAGGTGGCTGGTGGGACCTAACAATGGCGCTCTCCCTCCTCTCCTACACCCCGGCAGCCGCTGCAGACATGGAAGGCAACCAGGCAGCACAGAGCTGGCTGAGAGCAGGGCCCTTGCAGTCACACACACAAAGCACCCCAGAAAGGTCTCACCATGGCTCGGGTTTTATGGATGGGCTCTGGAGACAGACAGCTCTCCGTTCGAATCCAAAGTCTGGATTCAAGTCCCTTGAAAACTGCTTGAAACTTACACAGCTTAAGATATTTAACCTTTCCAAGCCTTACTTTCCTTTTCTGTGAAATGGTGACAATAGCAACTACCTGTTACTTACAGGACTATAAGAAGATTCAATGAATGAATAAATGTAGTTTCAGTACCATGACTGTAATACATTAATGGTTGTCGCCTTCGAAGTGTAAATTTCCTCCCCCCATTTCTCTCTGGTTCTGCATCTAAGGGCTGAGTTGATTTTTATCCCAAGCTATTGCAGCCAGGGCTTCCAGTTCAGTCCTCCTGAAAGCTTGTTAGTCTCACTTACTCCTGTCCACAGGCACAGCCTGCTGTGTGTCCCTGGACACTCACCTTTGCCCACAGATGAACAGGACGGAGCTCACAATGGATCTGTGCAAATCTATCCCTGTGCAAGAAAAATAGCTTAACACCTCTTCATGGCTGAATGCAGCCTCCCTGTACAAAGCAGGGTGAAAACCTGGGGCCTCCTCCACCAAGGCACAGTAAATTCCAGCGAGAAGGCAGGAGAGGGGCAGCACTAACACGGAGGCAGGCGAAGGAGAGGGCACGGGGATGTGCAACAGAAGACATAGCTTCCTACATTTCTATGACTCAATGTCAGGGGAAATCAACAGTGTAGAAAAGCCAGGGAAGAGTAAAATATCCATCAAGGAATGGCATTTAGTATAGGGGTTTTACACTTTCCCAAAGTCTTTCCTGTCTGCTAATTTGTTTCAATTCAACATATACTCAGCAAGTTTCACTATTAATCACTTATTCATTTATTTATTTACTTGAAAAAATAATAATTAACCATTTGCCATGTAAAAAACATTTTGCTAAACACTGTCAAGAGACACAGAAATGACTAATACACATTCTCTACCATCAAGGGCTTCATCAACGTACCGATTCGTGCCTTGAGCATTTATTACAACCTCTGATGAGACAGACACGGAGGAGAGAGCTGGCCTACACAGAGAAAAGGCTGGGACCTGGCCTGGATCATGGTACAATGGAACAAGAATAACCCATAAACAAACCATGGCATTTATTTTGTCAATTTTGGCAATTGAACAAATAAAAGCAATTATTTATTGTACATTTAGTAGTAGTCAATGAGCCACGTGCTTTGCATTTATTTCACTTAATTCTCATAAAAAACCCTGAGACACAGCTATTATGGTAATACTAGCTCTATTTAATTGACGGGGAAAGTGAGACTTAGGAAAGTTAGATAACATTAGCTAAAGTGTCATAGCCATCAAATGGCAGTGTCAGGGCTCAAGCCCGGCGCTCTTGGACGCCAGAGCCCTGGCCATGGCCTCTGCATATTACCAACACCTGGCGCTGCAGGTGAACAAGGAGAGTCACTGAGCTGCGCTGGCCGCAGGGGCCAGTGAGGTGGGGCCATATCCTCGGTCCCAGGCAGAACGAAAGTGAAACTCCAAGTGAAATGGGAGTGATTGAGTTCAGCGGAAGAAGAGACGGCAGCCTTTTCGAGGGGCATGGAAAAGGCTCGGGCAGAAGAGCTGTTTTAGGTGAGCTCTGAAGGATGCGTGGAGTCCGGGCGCTGAAGATGCGGAAGTGGGGGAGGCTGGCCGCGGAAGGACGGCGTGGGCTAAGGCACGGCAAGGGATGGTGTCAGGGGAACGTCACACACAGGGAAGGGTCCAGTGCATCCCAAATGGGGGATCCAAATAGAGGGGAAAGTCAATTAGAGCCCTACCATAATAGTTCATGAACGTGGACCCATACCTGGGAGGTCACGGGACCACTCAGGGGTGTTGAACACAGGAGCACTTCCACTGTGGGGAACACAGATGAATGGGACAGAGAAGCCCAAGGCAGAGGAATCAGCAGAGCCGCCTTTTGCAATCAGGATAAACAAGAGTAAATAGGGTCTGAATGTGGTGGGTAGATGTGGATTGGAAGAGAAGGGGCACCCTCAGGCAGAACATCGTAGCAGCTAGTTTAAGCAGTGGTAGAGGAATAGGAAATTGCCTAAGGTGGCCTCACAGTTTTGAGCCAGAAGGACCAGGAAAATGATTTTGCCGTGAACAAAAAGGAGCAGTTCCAGAAGAGGACTGTAGGTGTGCAGAGGTGGGGGCAGGGCTGGAGGGGCAGGAAACGAGGTCGGACTGACTGCGAAGGCGGAGTTTTGCCTGTGAGCGTCTGGGAAGGCATGCAGCAGGCCGCTATCTGAGCAGAGCTGACACTTAAAACAGAAATAGTGAGATTGGGGGTAAACACAGAGCACATGAGAATAGAAGACAGTAAAAACAAGTCCAACGATTCATCACTTAATATCCCCATTTTATAGACAAGCTTGCTGAGGTTCAGAGAGGCTAAAGTGCCAAAAATCACACATAAGGTACACAAAGAAACACCATTCATTCATCCAGCAAATACATATCCAGCAGTGGGCGTGGGCCGAGCTCGCGCTCAGGGACACGGGCGTGAGCAGCGGCGAGGCTGCGGGCCTGGCCCTAGGAGCCCAGGGGATGTGCAGTCAGTCACAGGTCGAGGAGCGAGCTCTGAGGAAAGGAGCGTGGCCCTTGAGCACACATGGCTGAGGAGAGCCTCGCTGAGGAGCTGAGGGTTAGACCCTGGGCTAGAGGACCACGCCACTTCGTGACTTCGGACTCTTACCAGGACAGGGCGGCTCCTCGCGACGGCCCTTGCGAACGCGCCTCTCTCTGCCGCCGCCCTGACAGAGCCAGGTGGCCGAGAGTGCCCAGAGGGGCGGCCTCTGCCCTCCCTCAGGCCGCCGGGGTGCCGGGGCCCCACTGCTCTCTCGCTCCCTTCCACCCTGGCTGGTGCTCCCCGTCTCCCGGGCCACGAAACATGGCCTCAGAGAGGCCTGGCCGGTCCCCAACTCCAACTCGGTCCTCCTCCCCGTTTACCGTGAACACACATCCTCTGCCGCCAAGGACTTCAGGAAGGCACTGTTTCATTCGTGTTTGTGACGCATTTGTCTACTTGTTGCCCTAGTGACTCCCTCGCCAGAGTGCTGGTCCCGCGAGGGCAGGGTCCCGTGAGTCCTCCCCCCGTGTCTGCAGCAGGTAGCAGAGCCTGACACGCAGCAAAGCCCGAAGGAACAGCAAAAGCAGAAACTAAACGACACCGTTTAATTGAGCTTGTGTGTGTGAGGGGGGTGAGAAGAGAGAGAGAGAGAGAGAGAGAGGGAGAGGGAGATTGCCAAATTGAGTTTAAAGTTTCAAGGTAATAACTGTAACACCAGTGTCAACAATCTTCATTTAGAAATGAATCGATGACAAAAACAAAGACAACACATGTGTGTACCTTTCTTAAGAGCTGCAGGCAGTGAAAGTAACCGAGAAGAAGCATATGGAGAGTTAAAGGGTCGGGGATCATTTGACATTTGAGTAAGGAACAGAGGACGTCCAGTCTGATCACAGAAGCAGGAAATGGTTGACCGGAACGTAAACACTGCAGAAATCTTTAAGGAGTTGGAACGAAAAATGAGGTGGAGCACTTAGCCATGACACTGAGGACACACTGTCTCAAAGACAGGAAAGAGAGAGGGTAAGGGGGAGGAGAGCCAAGGAAGGCAGAAGGAGGTGAGGGGGCTCACGCCCCAGGGCTCTGACTCCCCCGCTGGGTCCGGGTCCAAGGCTGAGAGGGAGGGCCGGGACAGACCTGGGTGCCGGAGGAGAGGGATCGGTTTTGGCACAAGACAGAAAATGAATAAGAAGGTTACTGTGCTGCCAGGAGCCCCTGGCTGGATTTACAGAACGAGTGCCATGGCAAGTTTCCGCAGGAGTCTCCCTGGCTCTCGGAGCCGGGGCAGCAGCGGACCGCAGGAGGCCATCCCAGGGCTTCCGATGGGCCAGGCTGGTGCGGAAGACAAAAGGGATGAGGATTTGCATGGAGGTGACTGTGAATGTGTTTTAGAGACGGCTTTTCATGAGGTCTAGGTTGGCTGGGGAGGCAATTAAAGCCAGAAAGGACAACGGACCTGACGGACATAGAGAAATAAAGTCAGAGAGTGGAGTTTGGGGAGGGAGAGGATGGGGCAAGAAAAGACAAAGAGGCTGTGGAAAACTTCAGTTCAAAAGCTAAAGACAGGATGCTTTTAGGATCATAATGACACCAAGGAGTGGCCTTGTTGGCCATCACCTAAACAATTTGAAGATACTGATAAATGGAGAAATCTGTTAGGAGCACAGTGAACGTGTATGTTTTTTCATTCGTGCTATCAGCAGACAATCGCAGAGTTTACGATGTGTCGGACACCACAGTAGGCACCGAGAAAATGAAATCAAATAAGACATGGCCACTTTCCAGGGACTTATAGCTTAATGAAGAAAAGAGATGAAGAAGCAGATTACTATTATACTCAGTCATACGGGTTGAATTGTGTCCCCCCAAAAAGATACATTGAAGTTCTAAACCCCAGTACCTCAGAATGTGACCTTGTTTGGAAACAGAGTCTTTGCAAATGCAACTAGTGAAGATGAGGTCGGACTGGAGCACAGCGGGCCCATAACCCCTAAGACTGGAGTCCTAGAAGAAGACGGCCGTGTGGGGCACAGACATGCACAGGAGAACACCACAGACACAGAGATGGGGCAGAGACGGAAGTGATGCACCTGTGAGCCAAGGAACACCTGGGGCAGCCAGCAGCTAGAAGAGGCAAGGAAGCATTCTTCCTAGAGGCTCGAGGCAGCCTGGCCCTGCCAACACCGCAGGAGTCTCCCTGGGTCCCGGCTGATCTCAGACGCCAGACCTCCAGCGCTGTGAGACAAGGCAGTGCTGTTGTTCTAAGCCGCCGTTTGTGGCACTTGGTAAGACGTTCTCGTGGAGAGCTATTCGGGCCGGTATGCAGGCACAGAGGAGAGGTCTCAACCAGGAACTGGGAGCCAAAGGATGCTTTGCAGAGGTGTGAGCAGCTCAGTTTTGAAGGATATCACTAATCAATTTGACAAAGATGTGGAGTGCGGTGCAGAGAGATCCATTCTTGCACTTAGAGACTTAGCACAGCAGGCGGATCCAGGTGCTGGGAGCCCAGAAGCCAGGACACTGGCCCTCGAGAGGAGGCCAGAGGGAGGAGACGGAGCAGAGGCCCCAAAGGGAAGGCGTGGTGCAGACATGAGGAGCTGGAACTCAGTCCTGAAAGCCGATGGGATTTAAACAGTGGAAGCAAGAAGAGCAGGTAGGAGGCTCGGGCAGTAGTCCCCGCGAGAAATGGGAAGGGCTTGAATGAAGGGAGGGGAGAGGTGAGATGCAGCACAGGGGACAGCCCCGAGTGATACTGAGGGAGCAGACCTGATAAGTTGACCGGGCAGGAGGCTGGGAAAGAGCAGGTGACACCCAGGGCTCTGGTTGGAGCACGAGGTGGTGGCAGCTACATTCCCTGTGCTACAGGAGTTTAGTTTTGGACACGCTGAGTTTGAGCCGTTGAAGCTGCACAGAGACGAGCTCACGAGAGGCAAGAGGCAGAAGGCCTGTGCCTGCCGAGTTGTGCCAAATAGAAAGGGCTTTGAGAAGTGGAGGGTGGGGAGGCAACTGGAAGGACAGGTCAGCAGAAAGAAGGAAGAGGCCCGAGGATGCAGAATTCGGGGAGCAAGGGGCTTTCACAGCTAAACACGCCCCACGGCTTCCAGTTGCAGGACGCGCACCAGGCAGGGGCTTTGCAAGTTTCCTTATCCGAGGGCTGGCCAACCTGGAGAAAAGTCCTGCGAGTGATGTAGGGTTTGTTATTAATTGATTCCTGTAGGAAAGAAATAGAAGGAAGGCAGAGAGCAAGATTCCCAAACCTTGGCTTTATCAAGTGCATTCATTCTGGAAATAACGAGGGCTGGGCAGCCCGGGGACAGACACGTCGGGATGAATGCCTCAACAGTCCAGTTTGGAGGTTGTTTATTGGCACCTCTAGTAGAGCAGTAATTCTCAGAATCACCTGGACGGCTTATTAAAATGTAGACTTCTGGGCCCTACCCCTAGAGTTTCTGATTCAGCAGGTGTGGAGGGAGAATTTGCATTTCTAACCAGCTTTCACATGCTGCTGCTGCTGGTGCTGCTGGTCTAAGAATCCCACTCTGAGAGTCATCGTACCTAGTGGTTTCAACTACCACTGGGCGCTAGGATCACCTGGGGAGCTTTCAGTCCCCAGGATTTCTGATTTAGTGGGTCTGGCCCGGGGCCTGCCATGGATGTGTTTTACTATGCCCAAGGAGATTCTAATGTGCGGCCTACCTTGAGCACAATCGCTTTGCTCAGTACCTGACCACATGGTGGAAAGCCGCAGAACATGGAGTGAAAAGACCTAGCCTGGACCATCCGCAGTTCACGGGCTACCCGGGAGAATAATATGTGTGTGTGTATTTCTGTAAGGTAAGGGAGGGAGGCCACAAGGGGTGAACGGTGCACTGTGAAGCTCAGGGCAGTCCACAGATGATGATCGAGGTGGGATGTGCAACAGGAGACTGCAAGATAGGAAAGGCCGGACGTTTCTAGATTTGCAGACGGGGAGGAGAGAGCAGTGGGTGAAGTTCATTGAGGAAAGAGGAGGGTTCCAGTCCAGGAAGAGGAAAGCCTAGAATGTGTGAGGACGTGGCTTGCTTGGATGACGCAAGCGGTTCAGTGCGGCCGCTGAGCCGGGGCCACGGAAGGCAAAGGCCTGGGAGAGGCTGCATGGGCTGGAGGGAGGCGGGTCCAAAAGCGCGTGCACGCCAGGCCACACGCCAGGCCGAGCACCTGGGCCTCGCAGAGTCACGAGGAGCCCCGGGGAGCTGCCTACGCTGTCCCGGCATTCCCACCAGGCTCCCTTGCCCGCCTGGCAGGTACAGCCTGCCCTGAGAGTCGCCACGACTCCCTCCATTTTCTTGTTACGTTTCATGTAAAAGACTGACAGGAACAGCGATTCAGCGCCTTGGTCGTGTTGGGCTCGCAGTAGATTTCAGTCCCCTCTACTTATTCATGGACCTTTTTTCCCAAGTGCTTCTGCCCTAGTATATGTGTAAACGCCATTTTTATTCTACTTACTCCTTTTGGCAGCGTTAACTCTTTCTGCCCTCACTGCCCTTATCTTTCCTGTGAAAAATGTTTCCGGACATAGTTAAAATTCACAGATTTTTGTTGTTCTCTTCCAAAACTTTTTCCGATTTGGGGTTTGGGGATGTTTCCTCGCATAGGCCATTTTTTTGCTGAAGGCAACTCACTTGTCGGCTCAAAATGTATTTTCTGCTTTCTCATCTCAGTGCCCCTGCACTGTGTACACCAGCCTCTCTCTCTCTCTCTCTCTCTAAGCCCACGAAGTATTTGCTCTGACCTTGGACTTGAGCACAGTGGTGGGGCAGCCTCAGGCCTCTGGACTAACAAAAGATTTCAGATCCCTGTGGCTGTTGCTCATGCCTCTCCCACCAGCCTCAAATCCACTCACACAAATGACAGCTGCTGGGCCTGCCGCTGTTGGATTGTGCCGCCAAAGAATGTTCCAGCCAGAGCCTAATCCGTTCTGTCAAGCTGACTGCAAGTGGAGACTTCAGGAAGTCCAGTGATTCTAACAGCCCAGCTAGAGGCAAGACAGAGAAAGAGGCAGCAGCTGAGGCCGTCCTCCCTGCCTCATTGATACGGTGAGTGCTTTGCAATTTCTTGGGCCTCTTAGCATTCTCCACGATGGGGCCTTTATTCTCCCTGCACACGGCTGGTGCAGCAGCCAGGAACAAAAAGCCAAGGCTGGGTAATTGTTTAGTTCAGACAGCATGGAGAACGGAGTGTTAGAAGTGCCATTCTGTAGCGCTGGGCTTTTGATTTCCTGTCTTTGCAATTTAAGCGATGGGGGATGGTCAGCGTTGTTCTGAGGACAGGGAAATGCAAGGACTTCACCTCTACTAGAAACATCCAGAATAAACATTGCCGCCTTGCAAGGGAGGGAGGTCGCATCACGTGAGAGCGCAGAGGCTAGACCCTTTGGGAAGTGTTGAGATGATGACGGCCTCCAGGGAAAGACAGGACTCGATGAGATCGTGACATCGCAGGACTTAGGCACGACACCCTCACTGCAAACCCGCTTCCGTGCGTCCACCAGGCACTGTGAGTCTCGGCCCCACGTTTCTGCGATTTCGGAGCGTGGCACACTTGCTGCCTTCCAGGGCAAAGCATTGCATTTTGAGCTGGCAGTAAGCATTTGACATTTTCCTGATTTGAACTAAGATCTGCTTCCCTCCATACATCCCTATGGGGCAAAGCACAGCAAGTGTAACCTCCCAGGTACAGTCTCACTTAGCACGTCCTCCCTTCATTCCTCCTTCTCCAGACTAAACATCTCCAGGTGCTCTACCCAGCCTGCCAAGTGACCAAGGGCCTCTGGTCACTCTCATCTGGATACTCTCCAGTGTGTCCCTGGACCGCCGGGGCTCAAACCTGGAAATGGACTGATCGGTGGGACCACATGCCACAGAGCAGGATCCACACAGGCCTCCACGCTGCCCCCAGCAGCCCGCCTGGACACACGGATCCACTGGCGCCCCTAGTGGCTCAGATTCGAGCTCTCACTCCCTGTGGGCTGGGCACTCAGGCCAGGTGGAAACGAGGGCACCCACGTTCTCACCACTCTGCCCTGCCGCCGAGTGTGCTGGGCACCCCCGACGGCCCTGCAGGACGCAGGCACCCAGCACCCCAGCGCTGGGAGTGTGGCCGCCGCCGAACCCCCGAGGCCCTCGCTGGGAACCGCCTCCGCCGGGAGCTGCTTTGCCCGGCAGGGCGGACGTATCCAGTGGCTGGTGGATGCTGGAGTCCAAAGCCTGAGCCCTCGGCCGCAGTCTAGGACAACTCTGCATCGCCATCGCTGCTCTGGAGCTCCCTGGGGTCTGGCTGGGGCCTCTGTCACAGCCTCGGAGTGGAGCGCCTCCTGCCCACCTGCTCCTCTCGCGCCCTGGCAGGGCTTGCTCCCGAGCGCTCTCCTGGAAACCTCCGGCAGGCAGGCACCACCCCCGAGCCTGTCCTGGGGAGGCTGGCCTACTGTGCGCACCCGCACCTCCCTCCCACCCGGCCGCAAGCCGGCCTTTAGGCGGTGCAGAGAAAGCCATGTTGCGCCTTCGCCTCACGCAGTTCTCACTGTCTGCCGCAGACGCGGGACTTTGCCCTCTGAACACCAGTGTGTCCTGGGGGAGAGCCCCCGGCCTGCGCGCGCCGAAGGTCCTCTTCCGCTCTCCTCCCAGGAGTGAAGCAAGGCCTAGCAAAGCCTTTTCTAGCGCAAGGAAGTGGCAGTGAGGAAGACCCAGAGGCCACCGACCTGTGCAGGGCCCGCCCTCCCCTCTCCCCGTCACCGCTGCCCTGCCTGCTGCCCCCTGGCCACACCCTGTCAGGCTGCTCTCCGCACCCAGCCTCACCTCCCCTCTCCCAGTCCTCAAGGTCGCTGTGGCTTCTTGCTTCTGCTCTTTGTTCCCTGCTCTTGGCCATCACTGCACCTCTCACACTCTTTGGAACTTCAAAAAGAAACGGGGCAGAACAAAAAAGGACTCTGGGCTAGATCAAGTGAATTACAAAGCCTGAGCGACAGGATTCTGCTTTCATCGTTACCTTTGCTGTTTGTTGCTGCCTGGTGGCTCCCTCGTGCCAGCCCCCAGCCAGGGAGCAGGTTTGTGGGCACAGATTCCGACGGCTGCACCTCATTCCTCTGCCCGGATCTCCAGTCCCCGCTGCTGAGAGCCCCTCTGCACGGACAGGTGCTGACCACTCTATCCTCTTCATCCTGCCCTTCCACGTATGGCTGTTTGACCTCTGCTCTCCATTAGGTGGGATAATTTACTTTCCAACTGTCATCTTTAGTCCTATTTTATTGCTACCCCCTCTCCACAAACACACACACATATACACCCCACAGGCACACAGGCACACACACGCACACACACACGCCCACACACACCACACGCACATGCGTGCACACACACACACAGCACTTTTTTCTCCTTCTCAGGAATTTCATTTTCCCGCTGCAGAGGGGCGGCCCAGTGCGCACGCTCACACCGACGAGCTCGGGAGGCGCGAGCAGATAGCACTGGTGACAGGTTTCAGAGGGGCAGCTGGGAACGGGCTCCTGGTGCCGCCCCTGAAACTGATTCCTGAATCTGCTCTTTTGTCCCTAGATGGATCGTCGCCCTTTTAGGATGGCTTCCCGCCAATTTCACTTTTCCAGATTCATCTTCCGCCTATTTCTCTTCACGACATTCGCACTCTCCATGGACAGAATAACCAGGAAGGTGCCAGAACTGTTGCCAGGTCTAAACAGGAAGCAAGTTAACGATGGCACCGCGCCAAGGAAAGGGGTTCCGCTACTTCAGAAGAGGGAATAAGGAATCACTACTTAAAAATGTGGTCGAGTGATAAGGAATAATAACACCAAGAGAAAATTATTTCTGATTTATGTACATTTCGGGGTGGGCAGTGTAGGCGGCTGGGGGTCACAGGGTGGCGGGTGTAACACCCTGAAGTCATAAAGGTACCTGGAGAGATTCTCCAGCTGTTGTACTTGGAGGAAAGTAAACCGGTTTGGAAGTTTGAGGAGACAGCTTAAACGTCTATTTTCTACCACTCTTGTATACATCAAGCCATCAACACACATTAGTTATTTTCCCACGTCACTCAGCATAGTCTCACGGTTGAGCAGGTGGATTCAGGAGCCAGACTACCTGAGTTCAAAGCCTGACTCTGACACCTACGAGCGGAATGACCTTGAGTAGATCTTACCTATGTCTCATTTCCTCCCATCTAGAACAATGATAATAATGATGTTCACCTCATTGGATACCAATGCTAAAATAGTATCAACCTGATAGGAAGGTTGAAAAGATTAAAGGAATTAACACATGTAAAGTGCCTATAGGAGCAGGCGCAGTATAAGCACTATGTAAGTGCCAGCTGTCACTATTACCAACATCACTACCTGTTTTGACATCTTCCTAAATTGCATCCTGTGCTGCTGGTCTCACTATAATCAAATACAGTGGTTTACAATGGGGCTGGGGGGCTGGGACCCCTCTCTTCCCTGGCAATGTCTAGAGACAGTTTTGATTATCACAACTGGCGAGCAGAGTGCTACCTGTCTGCGGTGGGGGAGGTCAGAACACTGCTAAACACCCTATCATGCCCCAACACAAGAAATCATGGGACACAAAATGTCAACAGTGCTGAAGATGAGAAATGCTGATCTAATGCAGGGGCCATCAGACTTTTTCAGCAAAAGACCTTCGTAAGTATCTCTGGCATTGCAAGCCGCACAGTCTCTGTTGCAAATGCATAGCTCTGCCGCTGTTCCATGAAAGCAGCCATGGATGGTATGTAAACGAAAGGATTTTCTGTGTTCCAGTAAAACTTCATTTACAAAGGTGGCCAGCTGGATTTGGCCTGAGGTCAGTAGTTAGCAGGTCCCCATCTCATGTCTCTGTGCCTTCCTGTAATATATCTTCATCATCCCCTCCTCTGCTCAGAATATAATCTACAGCTTCCCATTTCCTACTAGATAAAATCCAAGCTGGTTGTTTGGAATTCAAAATCTTCTGGCCACAGCCCATCTTTCTACCCTTATTCTCCCTGCCCTTATCAGAATCCCCTGTCCCCACACCCACTTTCCCTGAATAAGCCACATACATTTCTTCCCCTCCCCGTGTACTCTGCCCCAGCAACAGCCTCTCTCATTCCTAGGTTCCTTCTGTCTTCCCTTTCCTTCCTCCCTCCCTTCAAACACATGTGAGTGCAGTTAGGAAGTTGTTACGAATTTCTAAAGGCTATGGATTGACCTAGAGTAAGGCAATCACTTTGGGAATAGGAAGAAGCAGCTAAGTTCGAGAGACATTTCTGGGGTGAACAAAGAGGATTTGGGTGTGTGTGAACACGATAGAGGGTGGGTATTGCGGGCAGTTACGGGACAGGAGCCCAGAGTCTCTCATCTGGGAGCCTGCGCGGTCGCCGATGCTGTTCACACCGGCCAAGAGTGGCGGGAGTGACGGGAGCAGGCAGCAAGCTGGGAGTAGGGCTCATTTTCAGTTTTGGACAAAAGTTAATCTAAGAAATCTATTAACAAATATCCAGAAGGAAGTTGGAAATGAAGGCCTGAAACCAAAAAAAGAGATTAGGAATGGAGATAAAGATTTGGAACACACAACTGTATAGATCTCGGTCAAGGGATTATGACCTCTGGGAGAGGGGAGATCACCAGGGAAAATGTGTATGTTAGCAGAAGGGAACCAACGACCCTGCCAAAACCTCCAGGAAGAGATAGGAATTGCAGAGGATGCTACTGAAAAAAAAAGTTCCTTTCAGATCTTTGAATGTTTGGACTTTGTCCAGGTCAGTTTTATTGTGGGAAAAGCTGAAGGCCAAGGTCTCACTTCAGGTTGTTTGCAAATTAATGGACATCAGGAAAAAGCAAACTCTTATCCCTTGGTATAGTAACAAAACAGTTTTCAAATGAATTCCTGACTCCTTCAACAGAACTTGGCTCTGGGTCTCCCCCTAGATTCTATCCAAAACTAAATGTGTTTGAAAGTCTCCAACTGATATTAACTCTACCCTTGGATATGACACTCAGAAGCAGCATTGAAGCATTGAAGGAGGCTAAGGGATATAAATCCTTTTGTCTCTCTCCCCTCTTCAAAGGTGTTTTGGTTTAAAGATCTTGGAGGTTTTTCAGAGTTGCATCTAATAATTTTATATATATCCATATGCCTAGAATCTAGTACCAGGTCATGACTACAAGTTGAGGAGCAAGAGGAATAACTCACTGATGAAGGAAAGCAAGATTCAGGACTAAGATGCACAGCTCAGATGCAAATAAATGTTTGTACAAATACACACCTTCTTCTGTCTGTTCAACTGAGGCTAAAATAATTGATTTCATGTGTCAGGAACATTGGCTGTGCTAGTCACTCTTTTGTTAAAATCATAAGGCTTTGAACAATGGGATTAGCATCAAGACTAAAGGTATGGACCGCCTATAATTATCCAGGTTGACACTTCACCAATGGACATGTCTTAGATACTTAATGGTTTCAAACCCAAGAGGAGGAACTCCCCAACTTCGAGCTTGCCCTGGCTCTCTATGGAATTGGTTTTGGGAAAATAAAATAGCTTTGTTGCTATATTACCTACATAGAGTTCTATGACAAGATGGTTCATTCTGGTGTTTGGGATTTGTGTTAACTCCTGATTGACTCCAGACCTACACATTTAACTTATTCTTATTTAGCAACTTTTTATCCGGCCATCAAAGACATTAGATCTAATCACTGCCACTCTCTTTAAAGAACAGTTACTTCTGCAAGGAGATATTTTTCCTCCTTTCAGTGGCAGGGAAATAGACAATTAGGCTTCATCCTGCAGAAGTACAATGGCCAAACAAACAAAACATAAACCTAGCAACTCCATTGAACTCTTGCATTCGTATCCTGAGAAAAATGAAATAGAGAAAGATGATGTCAGCCACTTTGGGTTTCAGAGGTTCACTTTATTTTTTAAATGAAGAATATGTGTAGTCCCCTTTATCCAGTTCATTTCTTCTTCCTTCCTACAGAGCACCGGGAGAGGAAGAAGAGGAAAAAAGAAAAGAAGGGGTTAGCTAGGACCATGGTTTTTGCTGCTAATGGGTGAATAATGGCTGCTCTAGGAAGACAGAGACAATTGGCTACGTTAGGACACATTTCACAATGCGGGGCCTCGTACCAAGTTGAGTCAAACTCAGTCCAGCACAGCAATCTCCCACCCCCCAACTGTTTCTGCTTCGCTCAGAGAGGAGCTCCAATTATATCAGCCTGAATGCTTCTCCTAAGACTACTACTCCTGTCCGCCCTCCCCTGCCCCCATCTTGAGCTCTCTCTGGCTGGGAAAGGAGTTTTGACTGTCAGTGGATGTGAGCTTCCTCCCCTCCTTCAGCTTTCATGAGCTGCCTCTCTTTTCTCCAGTTTCCTTTATTAAAAATGCTAATGCTACCATTTTCTGCCTGGATTTCCAACAAATGCAGTCAAAAGGAGCTGAGGATGGGAGGGAACGTGAGAGCCGAGATGATCTGAACCAAGGAGCAGCTTTTTATCTGGCTGTCCCTCAACTGCTGCTCACAGCCCAGAACGCAGTGAAAGCACAGCAGGGGTGGGGGTGGATGGGGAGAAGAGGCTGGAGTTTTTTTCCTTTTTAAAATTAAAACCCCTAAAAAGAGAAAATGCTGTCCTTGTAACTTTGGCAGGGACTTTCAGCTTTTGTTCTCTTTGTCAGAGTGGCAAATTTCATCTTCTATTTTGGAAGAAGAGAGAGGAAGCGCAATGGCCTGGAAACCTGGAATATACCAGGTACTAGAGAAAGACGAGGAGGAAGGTGAGGAGGAAGACGAGCATGCAGGACAATAAGCAGAGGGGATAAAAGGAGACTAAGAGTGACTGGGAGGCCCTGGGAGGGGGGCAAAAAGAAGTGAGAGGGAAAAAGAAAAATAGAAAGAAGAGGCTTAAACAGACATGAACCAACAGCAAAGGAAAATGTAGAAAGCTAAAGAACACAGTAAGACAAAAGGGAAAGATACGGCGTAAAGGAGCCATGAAAATTGCAAATAGGAGAGACTAGGGAATTGCCCTGGGGTCGGTGCCATCACCCTTGGGTTCTCCCCAAACTGCTCCGCCCACTCCGCCTCACACCAATTAGACATGCAGGGCCTTCCACTGGCCCCAGCCGGCCACGCCCGACTTGTAAATACCAGCATCATATAAGCAACCGAATTTTCTTTCTTCTTATCCCATTTCCCGGATATATCCCCGAAATGACTTCTCTGCATTGTCCTGTGACATTTCTATCATTTAGATATTAGTAGATAGCAGCCACATCTCATGTAAGTATGCTTACCTCAAAGTAGACATTGCACGTTTGTTCTTTTCATCTCTCCCTGTAAGCCCATCCCCCTGCCCCCATAATCAGTTTTGGTGCTCTTCCCCCAAAGTCCTTCATTTTTTTGTGCTTCAGTTAATAAAACACATTCAATGTTTGACCATGAAAATTGTAGAGCCATGAGGGTGGCTATCCGAAGTTGGGAAGAAAGAGAAGTACAATGGAGAGGCAATAATGTGGAACTAGGAGTCTGGAGACCTGATCCCTAGATAATTCAACACTAATGAGTTGTGTGACCGGGATAGATTGTGAGTCCGGTTGGATTACTGCCGAAGCCTATTTCAGTTCTGACAGTTTAAGATCTAATCTTCATTAACTCTGCAGTAGAACGAGGTTTTGGAGGAATAGGTTTAAGAGCCTGACAGTCTTAGGCTCAAATCTTGGCTCTACGACTTACAAGCCATTTAACCATGTAGTAATTTATTTGACCCATTGATCCTTAGTGTCCTCAAGAGGTAAATTTGAGAAAATAATGTCAACCTTATGGGGGGCATCGTATGAACTAAAGAGGTGTTTGCACACTTGCTTGGCTCGTAGCACCCGAAGCAACTCACTAATTTTCACAGGCCAAAAGAAATATATACCAGCTTCATTTATTAAGTAATTAGGTCCAAACCACTTAACAAGTATTTACATCTGAACAACTTAGCCATTAGAAAAAACGGCACCCATAAATTGAAAGTAGTTGGTGTGGTGTCTGGCGGATACTGCTACGTTTCCCGACAAGTAAAAACACCTCTCGGAGCCCTGTAGGGTCACTGCGGTGCCCCAGTCCTTCGGTGTACGGCTGGGAAACACGGAGGTGAAGGGAAGTAAACACGGAAGTAAAGTTCTTGGTGAGTACAGAGCAGGCACCCAACAAACAGCAGCTATTTCTGCTACCAGTGGGAACATTTCCCGGCATCTGAATTGCACCTAAAGAAGTGAATTCATGTTGAATCCATCCAAATTCGTTTACTTATCCAAAGTGTTAAATACAAGGTCTGGAGGAGATGGAAGAAAATTGAAGAAGTGATCTCCTGGGTTGAGCCCTGCCTTTAAGAAAAAACATACAGAGAGTGAAAATTCTACTTCCAGACTCACCGGTCCCCTGGGTCGGGTGCGCGTGGCCACTGACATGAAGAGCAGATGGGAGAGGGCGGGACGCATGCTCCACAGCACTCCAGATTGAAATGGCAAAGAAACACTGTCTCCCTTCCTCTCTTTCCAGTAAGATTCGGAATCTCCTCTAAGATGGTTTTGTTGCCTTCTCCCGAATTCGGTACTATTTTGACGGAGTGTGCGGGAGAAGGGCAAGAAAACCCCTATTACCCTTCCCTCTCGGAAAGTGACCACATTGGACCTATCAACCAGCCAGCACCACATGTTCATTGATTCTGTCATGGATTTGGCATTCATTGAACACTGCTATGGGCTGAATTGTGTCCCCCACTCCAAATTCATTTGTGGAAGCCCAAACTCCCCTAGTGACTGTATTGGAGCTAGAGCCATTAAGGAGGTTATTAAGGTTCAATCAGATCATAATGGTGGAGCCTTGATCCAATAGGACTGGCGTCCTCATAAGAATAGGAGAGATGACACCAGAGCTCCCTCTCTGCCATATATTATAAGAACCCAGCAAGGAGGTGGCCGTCAACAAGCCAAGGGGAGAGCCCTCAGAAGGACCAGCTATGCTGGCACACTGAGCTGGGACTTCCAGCCTCCGGAACTAGGAGAAAACACATTTCTGTTGTTTAAGCCACCCAGTCCATGGTATTTTGTTATGGCAGCCCGAGCTGATTAGACAAATACCTACTGCATGACTAAGAGGCTTAGGTATCACAAGCATAATGTCTAAAAAGGTGCAGTCTGTGCCCTTAAGGAGTTTACAGTCCAGTGGGAAGAGGGACGAGGGTGCCAGTGGTTATACTGAATTGAGCTTTCACTTGGCGATGTGTAGGAGCTGTGGAACTCCAGGGGGAATCCTGTAAATCATGACAGTAGAGATGGGATCTACCACTTCCCATTTGCGCTTCCTCCTTCCTGCCTCAATTACCTTTTCCCCTTACTCTTGCTGCCATGGGATTGTCCCTGCTTAAAAGATATTAGCAAATAAGCTCTGTTTCTGGAGTACTTAGGCTAAAAGAGCCTAAGTACTTCAATCTTCTGAACTATAAAATGGAGATGTACAATAATGGCACCTATTCATAAGGTTGTTGTGAACATTATTGAATGAGTTAATATTAAATGCTTTGAGCAGCGTCTAGCATACAATAAGCCCTAAGCGATTGTTGGCCATTATTATTCCTCTCTTTTTTCCAGGTACCTAGCATAATCCTTGAGCCATGGAAAATCTACAGTAAATGATTTTTAAATGAATGAATGATGGAGGGATAGATCCTACTTTAGTGGTATTTGGGGGACAGATGAGTTAACTCAGAAAAGAACACCAAGCCATATATTAAATATAAAAACACTGATTTTTCTTCTGTGGATGGAGAGACCTAAGCACTAGGAAACACACTGAGAAAGTCATAGAGAGGTCTGATAGAACTTGCACACATAACTTCACATGCGACCATTCACTTATTCATTCAATGAACATTTATTCAGTGCTTAATAATGAATGTGGCAGGAAACGTCATAGGGTGACAGAATGAATAGTCCTGAACTTGCAGTTTGGGACAGTAGGGGCAGGGGCAGACAAGTGAACAGATGATTACAGTTATCAGATCATTGTAATTACAGCTTGATAACAATGGCAGGGACGTGCACGGGTTGCGCAGATCACAGAAGACGATGGCCACTCTGTGAAGAATGCACAGCATCAGAGGGGTATCTCAGAGGCACTATCTGGATGCAGACTTCAATAGTAAGTAGGGGATATCCAGACAAGTTTGGGGAGGTGGAGGGAGGAGAGGAGGAAAAGCCATTCTAGCCACAGCTCACCTGAGCAAACGTGCGACGCAGGACAGCACAGCCCTGAGTGGGCTCTCGAGATCATGCCCTCGACACAAATTCCAGGCAGAGCGACTGGAGATGGCGGGCCGCAGGGACTGGCAGGGCCGGGTCAGGAAGAGCTTGTAGGCCACCTTAGGACGCTCCAATTTTCTGTAGCGCCATAGGGGTCACTGGCGACTTTGTGAGGGTGTAAAACGGACAGGTATCTTAGATGAAGCTCTCGGCGGTGGGAGCAGAAGGACTCGGGCATGAGATGTGGCGCAAGAAGTTAGCCCTGGTGTACAGGAGAGAAAGTGCCGCCGGAGAGCAGTGGTGGCGCGGTGAGTCTGCGTACACGTGGCAGGGCCCACTGACCAATGCTGCAGGGACGGACGCGGGCTACACCACTGGATTAGCCGCGGGCCCCCACGATCTGGATTTAACACCCTCACCCCCAGCTGAAGAATTCCATGAGAGAGTTCCACCAACTGGCCTTCCAAAGGCAGAGCAGGTGAGGTTAGTCTGGAGTCCTTGGACTTCAGTGCGGAAATGTAAAATTCAAATTCCTGCAGAAATCTAATATCTGAATCCAAGTAAATGGCTGTGCTAAACATTATTTTATTCGCAATAGCCACTGAGCTTTGAGGAGATCAAGAAACTGAAAATCAGAAAAAATGAGGCTCTGCAGTTCCCCAGGTAAATGGCAAGTCAGAGGCAAAGCCATGATAAAAACCCAGGCTCACCCCCCGCCCCCCAACACGCACACTGTGATTTCTAACTTCACAGAAGATTCCTCGCAGTAATCATCAAGTACATTCCCCAGATCCGGATCTCCAGAGCCAGTGTCCCTTCCCAACCCCCATCCCCCATCCCAGTGTCCCATCCCCCTCACATTACCAACTAGAGCCTTGACCTGGCCCTACATACTGTATCCCTGGTCCTAGCAAGCTTAATTGCTGAATTGGTTGGAGACTGAAGGAGTGGGGAGAAGTTTTGCGCTAACATCATCAGTCCTCTCCCTGGGCTTCAGTTCAAAGGAATCGTGGTTCGGCCAGAGGAGAGAACAGCAGACTTAATGCACGTGTAGGCTCTCCTCTCCCTCCCTCAGCAATCCTCTGTGCACAAGGGCACAGCAGGGGGTGCTGGGAAACGGAGTCTTTGATGATGTGCTCTCCCTGCTGTGAAGACTAATGACTTCAAAGAGGGCGTCCTGCCACGCTAGGGGCTTCCATGGAAAATCTGACTGCAGTGTAATTAGGCTGGAGTTCAGGTTAGCGTGTCCAACAATGCCCTCGCTTGCCCTGCGGAAAACACAGTTTGGGAAAGGGAGAGACAAGGCTTTTGAAGACAAGAAGTGCGTCTTTGATGCAGACAAAGAAAGGAAGAAAAGTTAAAATCAAACCAAATAAAACAAAACCCAGCCTGGCTAGGGACTGCTGGCCAGTGGTCAAAGTTGAAAGATTTTAAATAACGGAAGCAGGACCTCCCTTCTGAAAGCCATCTTCCTGACAGGTGTTCAGATGTGCGATGGCAGGTTCCCTGAAGCGTGGGGAGGACCGTCTGATCCCACTGCTGCCTGGCATTACCAAGCGCCCTCCGTGAGCCCGGCGCTCTGGCTTCCATTCGCTCCTCACTGCCGCCCTATAGGGTAGGTGCTGTTAGGGTCCCTGGTCCACAGGGAAGGAATTTAAGGCAGAGAGCTTAGATAATGGACCCAAGAGATGTGGCAGTTAGCGAGTGTTAAAGCCAGGATTTGGACCCAGGTGCTCTGCAGCCCTTATGTTCTGCTGGCTTGTTTCCTTATAGATTTAAAGTTCTTGTCTCTAAACTGGATTGAACCTTAGAGAACTGTTGTGAGGATCAAACAGGGTGTCTGGCACAGAGGAGATCCTCAGTAGATGTGATGTGCTGTAAGCAGTATCCAGACATTCCCTCGTTCCTGTCCCTAACGTAAACATCTTCCCTGTTAGTCCATTTCTCATAACGCGTGAACCCTTACCAGTAGCAATTATTCAATTTTTATTGAGCACTTACTATGTGTACTTGAGAAAGAGACTCAGAATAAGTCCTTGCTCCAAAAGTCTCATGGTCTAGCATGAGTCAAGACAAGAAACAGGAATGACACAAGGCCCGCTGTGGCAAATGCCATGAAAGCGAGTCTCAGGCCTGAGGCAGCCCAAAGGGGGGAGGCACGGCCTCCCGCTGGGAAGCTGGGGAGGGCCCATGGTGGAGCCGGCATCTGGGCTGGGCCTTGAAGAACGGACAGCGTTGACGAAGTGGGGTGCTGGAGAGAGAGACCTGGAGGGGAAGAAACGGCCTGAGCAACAGTGGGGACAGGGTAAAGCAAAACGCAAGTGTGGTGAAAATCAAGCAGTTCAACTGGGCTGGGAACAAATGCTGGGTCTGTCTGGCTAGGAGTCTGGAGTAGCAAAGAGGCCCTGTCCTGAGAGCTCACATGGCAGCCATTTCCATCTTCACAGGCGGCGCTGACAGCCTGCACTTGGAGGCAGACTGCAGTCGTTCCTCACCCCTGTTCCTGCTGTGTGCCCCTAAGCAGGTGACTGGGCCCCTCTGGACCACAGCTTCCCCGTCTGTAGAGTGTGAGGAGGGAATAGTAAGAAAGCCCTCAACACATTTACAAATAATGCCTGGTACCTAGAAAGCACTCAATAAATATTACAAGTCACTATTATCTCAGTGAAGTAACAGATACAAAGCATGCAGAAGAGTGCCTGACTCGCAGACACCTGGAACATTCTCTCCCTCCCTCACCTACGCAGGCCCTGCAGCACCCCAAACATTCTCCAGATGTGCTTCGTCGATGCCTGAGCCTGGATTAAACTCTACCTCTCACAGGCTTCTTTGCAAGTGCAAATGCCCCTGGGACCTGGGGGGAAACCCAGTAAGTGGCTGACAGTGCCGAGAAGATGCCAACATCAACTCGATCCCCTACAGCTGGAGCCTCAGAGCACCAGGTAGAGGCAGTCCCAGACTGGAACTACACGACCTGACCACTGTGCCCACAGCCAGCTCAGCTGTCTGACTCACACTGCCCTGCTCTCAGAGGAGCAGGGGCAAAGCAGGGGCAAAGTCATAAAAATGGGGGGCTCTGGCACCCCACACTGTTGTCTATAGAGTTCACTGGCTTCACTGTGAGGCAACACCTTGAGAGTTTAGCTCATGGACTCTGTGAGACTGCACAGGTTCGAATACCGATGACGCCACTTACCATGGGTGTGAGCTTTGGGCAAGCCACCAAACTTCTCCGTGCCTCACTGTCCTCTCATCTATAAAAAAGGGATAGCCTCACCGAGTTGTGGTAAGATTCAAATACAGAGAGCTCTTAGAAATGTGCCAGGCACAGAGTAAACTCTCAGGGGATGCTAGCTATTATTATTATCTTTGCCTTCGCTTGTTAGATAAGAATCATTGAGGATCCCATCACTAGAACTCCTTGTAAGGCAAGAGATGGCCAGATAGCCGCATGGAGAGTGTAGGGAACAATCTCAGCAGTTTTGCATCTCTAGAGAAATAGGATGGATCAATTACAAAAAAAAAAAAAATTTAAAGCATGTAAAGACGTCTAGGAATTAGAATAGATTCACTAGCAAGACAGAGTCCCAAGCTAACTAAGCTCATGACCATTTTTGAAGGCATCTCTAGGTTAGCAACACAAATATAGGCACAGGAGTCGACTTCCTTGCATTCAGAAAGGCATTCATTCACTGGCTTAGAAGATGTATTGAGTGCCCATTTTGGGCCAGATGCTTGATAAACTTTTTTATATGTACTAGATAGAAATATATTCAATGACTATAAGTACAGTTGATAAATTCCTGTGTGATTGAACAAGGTCAACTACAAGTTTTGAGTAAGGGTCCACCTGTAGAAAAGTCTCTGACCAAAGCAGGGTATGGCCTTGTTCTCATTAACATTTTCATCAGTGACTTGAAGAAGGTCACTGAATATATGTTAATTAAATTTGCCAATAACATAAAGTAGAGGGGATAGCTAATACATGGCATAAGCCAGTCAAAATTCAAAGGATTTCAAAGGGGTAAAACTAAAATTTGAGAGGATTTTATTTAAGATCTGTATCTAGGTTAAGGTAATTGACCGTAGTCTTGAACATACTTTGTCTTTTTGACAGTAGTCCCTGTAATAAAGATCTTTAATTGACCACAAACTTAATATAAGCCAACACCATGACTTTTCTGTTAAAGGTCCTAACACAAGCTTAGTTTAGAATTCATTAACAGAAAATACAGGGGAAGAAAGAGGCATGATACATTTTACAGAGTAATTTGATGAGTCCTGGGCAACATATTCAAAAAGATACAATGTCAAACCAGGGAGATATAGAAAACAGCTGGTAGGATCTTTAAGAGATTCAGGAAACTTGCAATCCAAAGAATAGTTGAAAGAATCAGATATATTCAGAAGAGAAGACTCAGGTGAGAGATCACCCTATACACAATTGCCTGAAACACTAGCACGTAGCCAGCCTGTGCACAGTGGTCCCACTTGTTCATCGGCATCTACCCCATGCCCTACAGCAGATACGCATACATATTTTTCTAATCCATACAAAGGTACATATAAGCTAGCAGTCCTGAGTACAGGAGAAGCAAATCGATATATTTCTTATTGTTTCAAAGGACAAAGCTGATCACACCAGTGGAAGTTAAGGAAAACACACTTTGGCTCAGCCTAAGGAAGAACTGTCTGAGGATCTGCATTGCAACGACGGACTGAGCTGCCTCTTCTAATAACGCAGCCCTGTTACCGAGAGCGTTCAAACAGTGGCTGAGCAGCCATCTGCTAAAAAGGCCGTAGGAGAGATTTCTCCACCGGGTGGCAGATTGGATGATACCACCTGAGCTGGGCTTCCAACTCTGAGTGTTTAGAATTGTCACCAATTCAGCTGATATTCCTACTCTCGCTTCCTGAAATTACGGAGGCGATTTACCACTCCACGAGAGAATCTAAAGATCTAATTAGGTTCAGAAAACAGAAGTTTGTGTAAATTCTGCCCAAACCACCTCTAAACTTTGTGGCATGTGGAAGGCAGCCGCTGCTATTACCCTTAGGTGCTGTTTATGAAGGGCCACTGAAAGACGGGCACATCCCTTCTTTTATTTAACAAGTATTTATCGAGCACCTGCTATATTCCAGGCAGTGTGTTAAGGTATGGCAATGCAGTGATATATAAGAGGCATTGTTTCTGCCCTCATGGAATTTACATTCTAGAGATGGGTTATTCTAAACTCAACTGGCAAATTGACGTTAAGATCATATCACTTGGTATAAGCTCAAAGACGTAAGTGAAGCCAAGACCAATGCAAAAGATCACCAATGAGGACACTCACTGCTATCATATTGTGTGCCTGCATATTTTAGGTAACATTATTGAATGCAGTACATCTCATTGAGATTTTCTTAATAATCCTTATAACAACTCTATGAAGTAGATACTATTATTCTGGTTTTTACTGATAAGGAAGTTGAGTTTATGAAGGTTATGGAACTAGCCAAAAACACAACACTTTTGCATAGAAGAAATGGGATTGCTCCAAGACTGTCTGATTGCTCCTCTGCGCTATCCCGCTGTGCTCTGCTGCCTCCCATAAAGATACACGTGCGGGCAGGTGAACCCTCTTGGAAGTGAGGTGTACACAACCCTTTGGCTAGGATACAAGAGTTTGACCAAGGCTATTAAGTAAAGTCGGTTAGCAATATCCAAGACTAGACCTGGAAAGGAAAACCTCAGCACACATCGCAGGCCACCTTCTCCCTAGACCAGGTGGCTCGAGGGAAGTAGGTGGCCCGTCCTTCACATGTGAAGGATATGTCACTTCCCACGCACTGGGCAAGGGCTCTGAAACGTTTGCCAATAGCAAGGACTTTCCTTGGTGGTTTTGCTTCGTTCTCCTACATTCATGCCCATAAATGGGCACACGCAAATCCCTGGGCAGGGTCCACGGTGCAGGCTGTGCCACGCCCTCTGCTGCAGCAGGTCATCCTGACTCGAACCCACGGTCCTGACGTCACAGCAGCCACAGCACAGAGGCAGTCAGCAGCAGCTGCTTGTTCCCAGGGGCAGCTTCCAGCCTAGCACCCTCAGGGTATGTCCAGTGGGGTTTTTTTAACCTGGGCAACAGCCGAGGGCATTTACTATGCTTAGGCCTCAAGCTAGGTCCCCCCACTGACTCGTCACTCTCTTTGGGACTCCCCATCATTCTGAAAGAGATTCTCAGCTCACACCACATACTTATCAGTCTTAATTTCAGGCCGAACTCACGGAGCCTCTGCCCCCAGAGCCTCAAGGACGAACCGCAGCCCTCTCTCCTGCTTGCACTTTGAGACTCTCAGGAACAGTAGCCCTTGACAGGTGTGGCAAAAGAAGGTCCTCTTTAGGGACCTCTTTTCTTCCCTATGGGACTCTCAATACTGCTGCAAAATTAAATAGATTCGCTTGTATCATGGACCCGATAATAGTTCCTACCTCACAGTGCTGAAATGAGAAATAAATTTGGTGGTATGTGAACAGTACTTAGAAGAGAGAATGGTGCATTGCATGAACCACATAAATGTGAGCTGTTGTGACTACCAGTATTAATTCCGTTACTGTTACTACTGTCCTGTTGGTACAGGACAGAGGCTGGGGAAGGCTGTAATAACAGGAATGCAAAGCATTACGGTTCCCTGGTATGGATGTAAATTCAACTCCAGGTAGGTAGGCTTCTGCCAGGGCGGAATATGTTTCCATGTGTGACCATCTCACAGTGGTGAGCACTCAGTCCCATTAAAGTCCGCCTTCTCTCATGGCTACAATCAAGAAAGTCCCTGCTGTACGTCTGGATGGGAGGAAGGCCAGGCTGAGAACCGTGGTCTGTGCAGCCCCACGGGAGACTTCTACCTCCAGTGCTAATTGGGCTAATGCAGCCTTAGGGCTTTGAGCAGCTGCCCAGCACCTCTTTTCCCAGTCCTGCGCAACGGAAGTCTAGGGACCCGCTGACATTCAAGGGTCTTAAATCCAAGGGCCAACCCCAACTGGTGAGCCTGGTGTTGGCTATATTTCTTCAAGGCAACAATGCTACTCTCAGTGTTGAAAACCATGTGGAAAGGTTAATAAACTTTGTGGGAAGGACCACAAAGGAAGGAAAAAGTGATTCCAGCTGTTGAACTATGTTGTGGCTTAATGAAAAGGCCTAGATGTTGGCATCAGGTGGTTCTATTCACCACCCTGTGACTCTGGTCCGTCTACTACTGGACCTCAAATAATAATATGCACCTTTCTCACTATATATACACATGTGCATAGGTATGTGTAGGTATGTATCCACACATGTGTAAATACATGAACAGAGAAAGAGAGGTAACAATGTAATATTATTTTGTTTAAAAAGTATGGTGCCTAAACAAAACATCAGTATAAGTGCTCTGGAGGGGCTGGCACTTCAGGTGGCTTGGATTTTTGTCTTTTTGCTGCTCTGTTTCTAGATTTTGTTTTGTTTTGTTTTACCAATCACATACATTCCTTTTGTAAAATAAAAAATATATAAAGTAAAAACCAATCTGTGCAGTGACAAAATGGTCTCTACATTTTGAAATTATATAAAGTTAAAAACTTAGGGAAATTAATTATACCATGAGTGTTTGAACAAGAATCCAAAGTACGTGTACAGGAAGAATAAAACTTAAGATTACTTTTGCTTTTGTGTTTTCATAGAAATTGTAGGCGGCGTAAATATCACTAATTCATTACCTCTTTAAAAATACACAGCTTGTGAGATTTTTATTGAGATTAGTGATATTAAAAAAAAAACCACTGAACACAGTGTCCAGCATTATACACTTAATAAATGACAGCAATTAATTAGCATTATATGAGGGATTGCTCCAAGTCTTCAGCGACATAGAAGTTATGCTACATTTAATGTTGTGTGAAGTGTGTGAGTCGCTAGATGGTGTTCAGACAACATTTTATTACACACAGACTTACAGATGTTTAGCTTAGAAGAATTTGACCTGGCCAGGCGCGGTGGCTCACGCCTGTAATCCTAGTGCTCTGGGAGGCCAAGGCGGGCGGATCGCTCAAGGTCGAGAGTTTGAAACCAGCCTGAGCAAGAGCGAGACCCCATCTCTAGTATAAATAGAAAGAAATTAATTGGCCAACTAAAAATATATAGAAAAACTTAGCCGAGCATGGTGACACATGCCTGTAGTCCCAGCTACTCGGGAAGCTGAGGCAGGAGGATCGCTTGAGCCCAGGAGTTTGAGGTTGCTGTGAGCTAAGTTGATGCCATGGCACTCTAGCCCGGACAAAGAGTGAGACTCTGTCTCAAAAAAAGAAAAAAAGAAGAGTTTGACCTGAATGTTAGACCCTGAACCACTTTCTTCATTCCTCTAAAAATTGTTTAAATTTGAGGCTTTTAAGTTAGTAATTAAGAATAAATTCCCCAAGGAAAAAGCTTTAGGGATAGATAATGTACCACAAAGATACTTTTAAAGCTTCTTCCTTCATCCTTTTTCCCTTATTTTGTGATTATAAAATAATACATGCTCATTGTTAAATTATGAGAGAGAACAAAAATACACACAGAATCAAAGAGGGTGGTAGGAAGCACAAGTTCTGATGCATAGAAAAAGAAATTGGGAGGAAACTCACCAAAATGGTAATGACAGTTTTCTCTAAGCATGGGATAATGAGTGGATTTCTTTTTCTATTGATTTTAAAGATAAACAGCCCAAATCTCCAAAGCCAGAAAAAATAACAGCACTCTCAAACCCAGTATTCTTAGACTGAAACCCAAGGAAGCTAAGGTCCAGGGAGCATTCCTAGCGGAAAATATGCCCGCATGCAGTAGAATATATGAATTCAGGACACTGTCTGGAACGCATAGGCAAGAAATAAAACATTCATTTCTATAAAATTGAAACAATTCATCTTCCATTCTTGAGCAGATGGGAGGGTAAATTGAGGTTGATTTTTTTCACCCTGGTGGTCATGTTGGAGGAAATACGAGTGTTCCCGCCTCCGGCACTGTTTAAAATAAGTCTTTTGGTGCCGCGACTGGACTAGCCAGAGCCAACAGCTTGATCCAGGCCCACCCCTCGTCTGGAGGGTGGGCAGTCCTGTGGGTGGACTCTTGTCACGTGGGGAGTACGCAGATGAGTGCCCTCCATCCTGTGGAGAAGGATGCAGGGAAGCAGGCTGTGGACCACAGACTGTCCACCTGCCATCTGCAGCTGATAGCTGCCTTTCAGACTGTTACATGCTCCTCACATTGCTCTGTCTTCTATAGCTTTATCTACCCAGCTGACTTACCCAACACCCAGCTGTTACTAGATACATAGCTTGACCACCAGCTATGTGACTTGGGCCAGCTGCCTCACCTCTCTGGCCCTCCATTTCCAAATTAATAAAATGCAAATATCCTTTAGGATGCACTCAGCCACTTGTCTACAAACCCATTCCTGTTTTCATTGGAAGAGGATCCTACACTGATAAGAGGATGCCCTCCTCACGAGTCTGGAGTCTCCCAATCTTGCTTAAGTCTGGCTGTGCTTCAGAATCATTTGGGGAGTTTGTCAGATGTACAGATTCTGGGCCCTCTCCAAGACCTGCGAAATGAAAATATCTGGGCATGGAAGTCTGCAGTCAGTATTTTAAGTAAGCTCTCCAGATGACACTTGCATAGCTGTTCATGGTCGAGAATGCAAAAGTCACTCACTGGGGCCTATTTTGCTCTGGTATCATCTGAGTAACAAAGAAGGTTACAGTTGCCTCTAGGAGGGGAACAAATGGCATCACCCCAAATGACCACAGGGTCAGCACTAGCTCATCAAAGGCCTTCGTGTGAATCAGAAAAAGGCACCCGTCTGAACAAACATGCCCTTGTCTCGGAGGTGGCTCACCTTGGCAAGAAGGGCTAGGTTTCAGCTCTCCAGTGCTGCATAGACATCCTCTTAGCCTGATATCTGTCTGCAAAGGACAGAGCATTTCGTCATACTCACATGACTGACCCCAAAGTTTCTGTGAAAACAGGTCAAGCTAAACATGTTTTCACTCGAGGTAATCCCAAGCCAACTGGGCAGGGGTATGATCCTGTTAGGCCTGTCCATGGCGGACACCCTTGGAGGTGGAAATTGGCTTTCAAGTACTCAGTTCCTACCTGTGTGCCCAGGTAAGGTTCTGTTCTTCTCTTAAGGGGCAATTCTTCTGCTGAAATTGGGTTTCAGCAGGGTCTTTCCAGAGAGGAGGAACTGGGAACTTCAGGTTTAATCCCAAGAGCCTCTTTATCTGTTTTGAGACTGAAATGGGTAGGAGAAAGGACAGGCACATTTTCACTGACTCGTCACTAAGGAAAGAGGAGGAGATGGAGGTAGAAAATGAAAAGGAGGGAACAAAAGAAGAACAAAGAAGAAATAGGCAAATGAATACACTGGAAACCCTTGTTAGGAATAATTGACACTGACAAGAGAGACAGAGAGAGACAAAGAAAGAGAAGAAGAACTAAAAGAGAGCTAATGGGAAGATAATCCCATTTGTGGATGGCACGATGACAGTGACAGGCGCTGGGCTGGAGGGAAGGGAGGCCGGCACGCGGCGATAAGGCCGCAGCTGCAGCCTGGCCCGCAATCTCGTTTGAGGGGTGGGAGGAAGGCCAACAGGGCAGCAGTGACGCAGGAACGAGCACAGGGTGGGAAAGCGACAGCCAGACGCGGAGCTAGAAATAGGCACAGGGAAGTCAGAAAACGTCCTGTCACACAGGACTGTCCGACCTCGGCCGAGTCACTGCTGAAGAGACTCTGGGCTGGTCAAAGAAGCCAGACACAGCCCGAGACCTGGGCTTGGGATCGGAGTCGCTGCTCAGCATGCCGGTCACTGCCCTGCAGCAACTCAGCGTTTGCACTTGGACTGGCAGGCGGCCGAAAAGAGGTTCTTGCTCAGTTTTAGGTGGCCGGTGAAGTGAGGATAGGTTTTAGATCCTTTCGGATAGTCAGTAGAGGCGGGTCTCAGCTCCATAGCTAGAACTCAGAGACAAAAGTCTCCTTCCACTGGACCCGGCTGTTGCTGTCAGTGGTCTCTGGGGAGATGCTAAGGACAGCGTCATTCAGGCAGGTCCCAGTAAAGCTGCCTCCTGTCAAGGACATGTTTTGAGCAAGACAGAGGAACGAGGCCAGTGGTGGTGAACATAGTCCTCATTCTTGGTTTAAAGGGAAAACTGGCTTCTATGATTTAGGATGCGTACTCCTGAAACAGATTTAGAATCCCTAAGCGGTCATCCCTGGGAAGGTGAGAGGTAGGGAGGAGCTGGAGAAATAGGAGAGACAGTTGGCACCTGGGACAACGGAGGGCATATTAAGGCAGCATGGGCAATGTGCATGTGCGTGCATGTGTGGGTGTGTGCATGTGTGTGCGCACATGTGTGCGTGTGTGCACACAAGCTTCTACCTCGGCACGTCATAGTGAGCGTGTTGCCTCCCAAGCAGGGAGGGCAAGGAGGAGGCATTCTGATGAGCAGGACCATTCCTGATCACAGCTTTTAGGACTTGGGAGAAACACCTGTTTATTTTCCACTGCAGGTCTCTTCTCATCTCATGAATTACCAGCCTGTCTCCATCCTTCCACACTGAAATCTAGCGATATTTTATATTTCTCTAGTGGGGAATCTCTCTGGTGTTGCCCTCTGTATCTGAGATGTCAGAATAAGAAATCGGGCTATTATTTACCTGGAATCTTCAAATACATGAATTTAATCTAATTGTGGTATTCTGAAAAATGTACCTAGAGGCCCTTGGGTATGCTTTTAATTTAACAAAAAAAAATTATTACAGCCTTTCTTCATAATCTCCAAAGTAGCTAGATAAATTTGTTTTTTCTCCTCTAATATTTTCATGTAAATCAATCTCCTTGCCTCCTCCATCCTCATTTATTGTTTTCATTTCTCTTCTGTGAAAATTTTCAATTTGTCCTTGTTGTCCTAGCAAACAAATATCAAATACAGACTTTAATAGTCCCTGGCTGTGTCTATGCAGCCACAGGGGTGAGGCTGGGGAGTTACTGAGAGAATTCATGCAGGGTAAACAGGAGACACGGCAAAGTGACACCCAGGGGCAGGACCTGTCCACCCTGGGTCCTCTGCCTAGTAGCCAGGTCACAGGGGGTGCTGTGGCAGGGAATGATTGATTTTGTTGCTAACCTCGAAGAACGAGGATGTAACCTCAAACATCCCATATTCTTTTAATAACCCATTAGAAATCTGTCATCCATGACTTTGTTTAAATCTTTCCGAAGCTGTTTTCACTTTAAGTGAATAGGGCCTTCTTGTGTAATGAATTCAATGATCTAACAATCTGCCCCAGGCCCCTGCCACCTGGCTGAGCAGGAGTGACTGGCTTTACCCCCCAAGACCAACACATGAGTGTCTCGACCTGCCTCATTTCTCCCTGGGCATTTCTGGCAGAACTGGAGTCACCAGGAAATGACTGCAACCCTTTGGTTCACATACCGGGTATATATGGCTTCAAGTTCCCTGTCATTCTAGGCTCTTTGGTAGTGAACGCTTTTGGGTACAGGATAACTTTAGGAATATATTTCACTTGAAGAATCCAGGTAAATAAAAATCTAGATAGCTCCAAGGGTTTTTGTGTTTGTTTTGTTTTTTGTTTTCTTTTAGTATTATCTAAATGTATTATGAAGGGTCTCGAATACTGATATACAGTGCAGAGATATTCTGCCCCAAATATAAAGAAACCTTGGAACTTCTCCCTCTTGCTAATAATTCTAGGGTTCTGCACATGGGAACTTTAATACCCAAAGCCTTACTAAACAAGACCTCTTTGAGATCTAGTCTATAATCACCTTACCATCCTCTTTTCCTGGCCCTGCAACGCTGTATTCTTATTTAAGAGTGAGCTACTTATTTGCTCTTCTTGGAAAACTGAGCTTATGGAGATCTCTGTGTCTTTGTACATGCCGTTCCCTTTGCTTAGAATCGTCTTTGTTAACCATCAAATAGAGCAGTTCAAAATACAACTTCTCTATGAAGTCCTACTTCAGATTCTTTGACCTCACATAAATCACCCCTTAAACTTTAATCTCAAAAACCTTTGCTCATACGTTTATTTTAATAGGTCTTTGAATTCATTGCAATTACTTATTATGCTTCGAACTATCTATGTAGACTACTAGTTCTTCCAGGGCAGGTACCACATAAATAGCAATCTCACATACCCTGAACCACAATAAGTAATGGCTGAATATGTTGAAAATATGAATGAATGGGAGAATAAATGATGGAGTGGTAAGAGGATTCGTATATTAAAAAAAAACTGGCTCACTCTCATGCACATGCTCACACACACACACACACGAACATGCTCACACACACCGTACCACGCTCACACACACACACATGCTCACACATACATACCATACCATGCTCACACACACATACCATACTGCACTCACACACACACCATACCACACTCACACACACACTGTACCATGCTCACACACACACACATGCACACACACTGTACCACACTCACACACACACACATGCCCATGCTCACACACACACCGTACCATGCTCACACACACACATGCACATGCTCACACACACACCGTACCACGCTCACACACACACATGCACATGCTCACACACACACACCATACCATGCTCACACACACACATGCACACACACTGTACCACACTCACACACACACATGCACATGCTCACACACACCATACCACGCTCACACACACATGCACATGCACACACACACCGTACCATGCTCACACACACACATGTACATGCACACACACACACATGCACATGCTCACACACAGGACCAGGAAACTGGAGTGAGGCAGAGGCGGGATAAATTTGCAGGTGGAAACCCTCAGCATCAACGGATCACTGATTTGTAACTTTTTGTATTAGTGTCCTTGATCAATTTTCTTCTTTGTCTGAAAGTCATGAATGCTTATTGCTACTTTTCTCCTGGTACATTAACCTTGATTTGTCATGAAGGAACTTGCTTTAAGTATTACTGGCCTAAGGTTTGGTTGTTCTACTTCAAAAGAATGTTCAACTATTTTAATGTGTGCAACACAATGCAAAGTGAAAAACATAAATATCCACCCATGGGCTGCTTACCTCCACTTCTGGAACATTAAATACAATATTCAGGAAAATCAGGCCTACCGCTGATTTTTCTATAATACCCCAGTACATATCATTAGTTGTCAATCTGTCAGACGGTTTTCAATTCGAGTGACAGACTTCACATTCAAACCAATTCCGATTAATTTGTGAGTATCATTTAAAGAAACATGACATCGGATCCTTGATTTAAATCAAGATATATGGCACCTTCTACTTTTCACTTATCTTGTCATTTTATGAGGAGAAATGCAGTCGTTTGTCTGGAGTTTTTTTATGTTGTATACATATAAACTCACACCGCCTATCACTCCTGGTTCCATTATCCCTAAGATAGTCACTTTTTTTCCCCTCCTTCTAACAGTTGCTCCATTATTTTATTAGTGTCCAAAATGAAACCTCATAGACAGTGATGATTATAGAATAATGGAAATTAGAGATGGAAATGGCAGATGAGGTCTCCTTGTCTATTTCCTGGGGCTAATGTTCCTGCTAGTCTGTAAGCTCAGTGCTTTAACTCGCCTTGTTTCAAGCGACACCAAGGCCAGGGCCTCCACCACCTCCCTGGAGGCTCTTGTCTATACCCTAAGACTGTTTCTACCTGCAGCGGAGGGATGAAGAAGGGCTACGCAATTCCCGAGCGAAGTCAGGCCCACCCTTGCATGGTCTGCCTAGCCGGTGAGGGAGGTGGAGGCTTGAGTGATTAACCACCAAATCCGATCACCGCAGAGAGCCAGCCTGGGTCATTCCTGGCAAAATGGAAATGATATTTTGTTGTTGTTTCTTCAGCAGCAGGTTTGCAGCCTGAGAGATGAGGAGGGCTTATCCATCACCCCTCACACCATTTTACTCAGGAAGAGCCATAGTCAACTGAGATTCTCACCACCATGAGCTAAAACTCTGGCTCCCCACAACCATGCAGACATTTCCAGGGTAAGGAGTGAGGGCACTGGCAGAATTTGAATAGCCAAGAGCATTCTTTATTCACACCTGCTCGACATCTTTCAGCTGAGTCCTCTGCCCTCCCCACCAATCTTGCAGTAACACACCACCTCATATGGATTCATCCTTCTACAAACACCTTCCTCTACGTTTTGTGGACTGCCTCTCTGATAATGATCTCAAATTCAGTCCCAACTGAGCAATCCTTCATTTTTACTAAGGGAAAAAATTTCATGGCATTTTGACTTCCTCAAGTTTTCTGACCTGTGCCTCAGATTTCCTTTCTCTAACTTCATTCTCTCTTGTCCTTATCCCTCAACTTCAACCCGTTCCAGAACATTTGCCCTATCCTAGCGCCTGTGTGCGCCCATCACGCTTTGACTTAGTCATCGGCTCGCTGAGTTCTCAGAGTTGAGTTCTTCTATCCCTTTATCATAAATCACTCCCCTGGGCTCTTCAATCATTTTTATTGCTCTTCTCCAAACTCTCGCCTATTTGTCACCATATTTATTGCTTTGAGAGTCCAGAACTACATTCAATATTCTAGGTTTGGGCTTATCAGAATCACATAAAAGGGCCTGATCACTGACCTCAGGGATGTGACCCTCCACTGCAATGTCTGAAATGACATTGGTTTCTTTTTTCCACCTGCCAGGCTGCAAACACATATCTAATTTGCAGTCAAAGCTATCACTCCAAGATGTTTTTTGCCTTGATTTCTTCCTAGTTTTCCCTGTTCCATTGATCGTTATTATTAGTTAGCATTTATTTATCCCTTTGTCCTCTCCCCTACTCTATGACCCTGCCAATGCAGAAAGTAAGCTCGCAGCTTCCAAAAGACTTTTAAAAAGCAGTAGAAGGGCTGGGCATGGTGGCTCATGACTATAATCCTAGCACTTTGGGAGGCTGAGGCAGAAGTCTCACTTGAAACCAGGAGTTTGAGATCAGCCTGAGCAAGAGCAAAACCCCATCTCTACAAAGTGTAGAAAAATTAGCCAGGTGCGGTGGGGCGCATCTGTAGCTCTAGCTGTTTGGGAGACTGAGGCACGAGAGACAGGAGGATCACTTGATCCCAGGAATGTGAGGTTGCAGAGCTATGATGACACCACTGCACTCCTGCCTGGGTGACAGAATGAGACTCTGGCTTCAAAAAAAAAAAAAAAAAAAAACAGCAACAGTGGAAGGTGGATAGTGGTGGCAGTTGCACAACAATGTGGATGTACTAATGCCACTGAATTACACACTTAACATGGTGAAAATGGTAAATTTTATGTTATGTGGGTTTTAATCCCAATAAATGCATTCCAAAATGTAAAAAGTGAAAAAGGGACGAGGGTAACTACTTTACCCAGTCATGTGTGCCTGGGGGAAAGCAAAGCTCTTATAGGGAAATGGTAATTGGAGATCAGGCAGAAATACTCTGTTCCTCAACACAGAGCTGTCCCCAGTCTTCATATGTCACCCCTGCTGACAGTCCTGGTAAAAACAAGTTTCTGCTCACGTCAGTCTCACAAAGCTCGTCAGGCTCTGGGAGACCCACACTGGAGGCCATGTGGCTCTGCGTGTGTCTCCAATAAAATCGCCAGCTAAATTCTGCCTGTGGGATCCTCGTGGTTGGCAGCGGTGTGAAAAGGAAGAGAGGGACAGCTTGATTTGCAGATCCCGGCTGAGGCTGCAGGGCTGCGAGTCAGAGGCATCGTCTCTTGACTCGCAAATGGAGGAAACAATGCAGACGTCATTGGAATGGTATGAATATGGAAAGGCACAGTGACATTTTCACCCACTGACTGTTCAGAACACAGCCGCCCTTGAGCTCTGCTCCTCTCCACGCAGCTGCTCATGCCACGTCTGTGTAGGAGCAGTGACGTGTGCCGACCGGCTCACTTGCCGTCCCCTCACTTACCCCTGGTTTGTCCCCCATTCGTTGCGAATGCAAAGGTGCTTGTGGACAGGATCCTTCATGTAACCTTCGTAGCAGAGGCATTCCCCTTAGAAGGAGGGTAAGGAGGAAGAAAGAGAAACGTGAATGAGTGGAGCAACATATCTGCGTTTGAGAACATTAACATGATGGCCAGACTGAACTCAGACCCTGCTAGTGGCATGAATGAGACAGTAAGTCCCATTTTGTCCTCTACTCCCCTCTCCATCCCCTACATGGTGAACTCACCCACCAATCCCTCCATTTTCCATTTTCCAGGATGTGATCATTTTCACCAGAGGAGGAAACGCATCTTTAGAAAGCACCTATTGTATGTGGTCTGTAAGCATAAAGACCAACAATTCTTTGAAGGAAGTGACATTTTCATCTCTATTTTCTCAATGCCCAGTATACTACAAGGCACACACCACATGATTAATAGTGTTTACAGACTGCATAAGTGAGTTATTTCATCAAATATTTTCAGGAATCTTGAAAAGTAGGTATTATGAGCTATGTTATGCTGATGAGGAAAGCTGAGACTTGGAAAACTTGAAGTACTTGCTGATAGCTTGTAAGTGACCGAGTTAATATTTGAAACTAGGTGTGTCTGTTTTACCTGCCAGGTCATGCTACTGGCCCACAGAACAGCTGCTATATTTAGAGGAAGCCACTTACACCTATTACTGTTTTATAGGAACTCTGAGTTTTAGCTTTTAAGTGAAAATGGCTAATTATCATGGAGCGGGTAAACAGAAGCAACTCTACAATTCTACATTTATTTAGGATATTACTATGCTTCATTGTCATTGGTTACTCTGGTGGTATGCAAAGAGGTCCATGAACCCTCTAGAATTGCATATAAAACTGTACATGTGTGTATATGCATTTTTCTGAAGCAGGGTTCCATAAAATTCATCTAATTTACAAGCAAGTACAAGATCCCTAAAAGGTTAAGAACCATGGGTCTATTTAGTACAGATCTTAAGGGATATTACTGCTACTTCCTTATGCAATGCTATATATCCCCAGACTGCTAGGTCCAGTTACATTAAAGCACTGGTTTTTACTCTTTTAACATCTGATTCTTTAATTTATAACTAGCAGAAGAACAGAATGTGACTTACAGAAATTTGTAAATAACAAAGGTGCCACGCCTAAGGAGATAATGGACATACCATTTCATTCTCTTTCAAGGAAGAGACACTTAGAAAGGATACAGAAGAATAGCTTTGAGTAGTATTTTCTCTTTCCTAAAACCCAATAAAAATGAAGCGAAGGGGCCTCACAGCTAAGACCGGATGGGTCTGAGCAAGGGGCTTGTTTTAGCATCTTGGCTTAACCACTCATTTCAAGACTGACCTGTAAGCTGCTGTCCGGCAGAGCCTCCCTGACCAGGTCACGCCCGAGTCCGTCCCCCAACCTGCTCAGCTCAGTGTGCGACGGAGTGGAGTGAGTAACTTCTTAATTTATGAAAAATTAAGGGAGTATTAGATCAGGACATTGCCTCCTGTATGGGAATTCTGGCAGCCACACGGACCAGACCCACAATAGATTCAAATGTACTGGTTTCCGTGGTGCTGAGCTATATCTAGACGTGGTCAGGGAGCTCTAAGTCAAACATAGAAAGACACAGCTTGAAATTAGGCGGCTGATATGGCTTGCGGACAAAGGCTATTTCTCTGATAAAAGGAAAGGTAAAAAAGGCAAGTACAGGAAGGCAAGAGAAGGAAGTGCTGGGAGCCTGGCTTCGTAGCTTCTCAGTTCCAAAGACTGCCTGGACCCAGACTCTCGGTTACCCAGGGAGACTATCAGTTTCCCCCAGGAGCAGGCCTTTGACAAGCGTTGGGTAATGGAAAATAAATTAATTGATTAGAGGGTTTGCCCTAAATGTGTAGATAACACCACCCGCCCTGCTCCCAAGATGCAGATGTCTAAGTCAATGAGTCGGTCCAGGGCTCAGATACACTTCTCCCTTAGAAGATGTTCTCCTGATTGTCCTTGTGGACAATTAGCCATGGGCAATGTGTTTTAAAAAGCAGTGAGCAATCTCAGGAGGTTGTCAAATCCATCACGAGGCCTCTTAAAATGGTTTTGGCTGGACATCTTGCCTAGAATTAAGGATTGACCAAAAAGGGAGTCCTCTTCCACATTTGATAGCAAGTTACCACAAAACATGTGAAAATAAATGCAGTAACAACTCAAAGAGTTCAAGCGGAGGCTTACTTTCCTAATGGTGGCCCTACCCGCCATTTGCATGGCGCGTTTGCCTTCTCAAGTTGTCTTGCAGCCATTATGTCCTTACGAGGCCGTCGTTCAGTACTGTGTGGGACACACGTCAACAACAGATAAAGCTTTTCTCCACAGAATGGTGTATGCTGCCCAAAGTCCGAGAAACAGAGAAATTTTCAAACACATCATGCTGGAGTTCAAGAATATCCAAAAAATTGCCTCTCAAAGCATCCTCACTTCCGGGACCCACCAAACTCCCCTTGTCTATATTCCTCCACAAAGCCAGTTTGGCCATCTACACTGAAAGGAGTGCAGACTTGATGAGGAAAGTTGCTATGGCAACCAACTGCTAAATCTTGACTTTAAGAGGGGTTTCATGCAAGCACAGGCTCCGACTGTTAGCTGTGAATTTTAAAGACCCCACGAGGGTGTTGGATGCCCTCCTAAGCTGGAAGTGTTGCAGTCTCCGCATCTGCTGCGGCAGATGGCGGGGAACACATGAGGCGCCGACTCTGTGCTGGTGTACATAGGAATCCAACGGAGGGACGGCGTGTCATGGCACGGAGCAGTGCCCGGCCAGGACAGAGTTTGCCCTGCAGGAGGCACGGGGGTGGCGCCCTGCCAGAGAGAAGAGCCCCCAAGAGGTGGTCCGAGCAGGTCCCAAGACGGCCAGCTTGGTTTGTGCTTGGTGCCTGAGGGCAAACGCCTTGAGGGACTTTGTACGATGCCTTTGGTCATTCCCCGTTCTACAGCTGAGGGCCAAGGCACGAATCTCCTCCAAGGATTAAAGACCTTGAAACTAGGGCTCCTCAGACACGATCGGGCTCACTGCACGTTCTTCACCAGGTAAATGCAGGCTGAGCTTAAAAGCCCGGAGTCACCTCTACACTTCTGGGAGTGGCTGGCTTTACTAAACGGAATTGGGTGTGCTCCATCTAAAAAGGAAAGTCTCTGCGAGACACTTGGAATCCGTAGTATCTAACCACCTGGTCTCTCTCCCCTGTGGAGACATCAGGCAAATGGCAGGTCCAGGGTCCAACAGCCCCCACGACTCTGGGAGGAAAGACAGAGGACAGGTGCCAAAAGTATATACTGAAGGAAGGGGCTCAAACAGAGTCACAGAGTGAGTCTGGAATGAGTGGGCAGTCCAGGTGGCAGGAGCTAAATGAGGCCTGAGCTACCCTGCCAAAGCAGGTTCAAAGCCCAGGGAAGATTAGAGAGAGACAGTGGTTCAGAGACAGGCAAAGGGGAAGAGGGCTGGATTGAGTCGGGACGCGGGTCTGATGCCCCTCAACAGGTTCACACATGTCCACATGGTTGGGTCCGGCCTGTGGAAAGACCTGGGACAGAAGGGATCTCGGTGAACATCTTGGATGGAGATTAAAACTTAATTTAGCTTGCAAGCCTATGCTCCTTGCAGAACCACAAAAGCTACATATCTTGAACAGGGCAGCGAGGGTGTGTGGCCGGGACTGAGAGGGCTGTGAGCTGAAGCAGGTGCAGGGCCTCCGAGGCTGCCCACATGGCAGAACAGAGGCCAGGAATGGCGGAGAGCCAAGGCGCTGAACCCAGGCAGTCTGTGTTTCCATCAGAAGACAAAACAATCACATAATCATACAGCCACAGCAACACCCCTTAGAAAGTGCAGGAAAAGTCAACCTCTGGCTGGGTCCAGTGGGGCTCTAAGCCACACGGCCTTAATGCTCTGCTGTTGGCCCAACTTGACCAGAGACACCTGGGGTTACAAACCTGGGAGGGCCTGGAGAGAATGTCAGCGTGCCGCTGGCAAAGGGCTTCATCGGGGGGCTGGGGCTCTGCTGCAGCCACTCGGAAGCACAACGATTCTCGGCCTTCCAGCCGTCCCCTTCCTGAAGCTTGAGCAATGGGGTGGGCTTGCGCAGTGATCAGGAGGGTGAGTTTTGAGTCGGGCAGCCTGGGTGTGAGTCCAGCCGGGTCATTAACGAGGCAAGTGACCTTGGGCAAATTTGTCAGCATCTCTGTAAGATGGGTATCCATGCAGTGTGGGCTTCGCAGTGTTACTGTGACGCTTCAATTATATAATTTAAAGTTCCGTGCTTGGCACATAGTGAGCTCTCAATAAATACTACTCACCCTTATTTTTACTGAAAACCGTTTTCCACACATTTCCCCCTGGCTCCCCCTGCCTGGAAGGGCGGTGTGGAGCTGGAACACAGGATGCTTTCTGAAGCTGTCAGCGGGCGAACCTAACCCACGTGCGTCTTGAGTTTCCACACCACCAAATGCTAGCACACAGCCTGTCTAGGTCCAGCACTGTTAGAAGGGGGGTCACAGAGTTCAAGAAGGTTGGAAAGGGCAGATCGACCCTGGAGTTCGAGTCTACCATTCTCAGGTACATCCAAATTCAAATCAGGAAATCCGGGACCCTTGATGATTAGAAGAACATTTGCTAGTGCTTACTGTATTCCAGGTACTGGGCCGGGAGCTTTAGGCACATTGCACCGCCCGGTAGCGCATTGCTAGGACACAATGGAGAGGGAGGCTGGAGCGGAAAACAGAGCAGCAGGTTTCCTCCAGCTCCAGTTCTTCCATGGCTTTCTGGCACCTCTTTAGACGGTCTATAAATTGGGCCGTCAGATGCAAAGAGGTAGCATAGCAATGCTTGTTCTTTCTCTCTTTGTCTTTTCTCTCCTTCCTTAGTGTGTTAGTTTTTCCTATTGCTGCAGTTTAAAAAATTACCACAAACTCAATGGTTTAAAACAGCATAAATTTATCTTACAGTTCTGTAGGCCAGAAGGGTGACACGGGTTTCACTGGGCGGAAAGCGAGGTGTCTGTTGGGCCACTCTTCTCTGTGGAGGCGCCAAGGTAGAATCTATTTCCTTGGCCCTTCCGGCTTCTAGAAGCTGCCCACATTCCCGGGCTCATGCCTTCTTCCCCCACACTCACACCTGTGATGGCTAGCCTAGTCCTTCGCGCGTCCCACCAGTCTGTCTCCCTCTTCCACTTTAGAACCCTTATGATTACATCGGCACCATCCGATAATCCCCCAGACCCTCTCCCTATTTGAAAGCCAGCTGTTGGCGACCTCCATTCCACTCACGACCTTGACTCTCCCTCGCCAGGGAGCGTCACCCACTCATGGGTTGTGGAGATTAGAATGTGGACATCTTTGGGAGTCCGTTATCTGTCTCCTACACCTGCTGTTCCGGAGCGCTGTGCAGGTGACGGGTGAACTCGTGCTCAGCTTGGGGCACTCCTAGCAAGGACGCCCGAGGAGGCTCCACCTGTACCAGAGGCGGCTCCTTTGCAGCGACCGAGCATCCATGTCTGTGCGTTGTTTGTGTGTCTATGCACTTGTGCAGGTGTGTGTGTGTAAAAGTATACAAGTGCCCTTGCACAGCTCCACGCATCCATATGGGCAGACCCCTCGGCGTGGCTGGGAAAGTACGTGTCCCAACACTATGACATTTCCAAGGAAGCTAGCTGGAGAATTGCAAAAATAATGTCGCCTTGACTTGAAGCCAGTTCCCACACTCAGCTCTTTGGAGAAAGGCTCTAGGACGGAGCGTGGGAGGCGACAGTTTCTCGCTGATGAGTGTGTGGGTGACCACATCAGCCCTCGTGCGGAAAGAAGCGGGGGGCAGGGGAGGGCTTTCCAATTCCAGCATTCATGAAAATAAAAGTATTTGCAGCGTTGTTTCTCAGCTGTTACCCCAAATGAAGATGTTGCACCTTAGTTTTGCTGTGGGGTCTGGGCTCTTATTTTCAGTCTTCCTCTGTCGCTTTCCAGTTGGAAATTCATTAGCTGTCACAGACACTGGGAGGCCGTTAGGAGGGAGGGGCTTTCCAAAGTTATTTTCAGCAAGGACAGGAAACAAGACATCTGGAAGGGACTGAGGAGCTGGTGGGAGAGCACCGCTCTAGGCAGGCAGCTTCCTAGCACGTGGGACAGTAGCGTTTAGCATTGGTTGTTGCTTTAATAGTTCTGAATGGCAAATATGTTGGATCTGATAAGTCGGGAGAAATCAAGCAACCTTTTGTAATCCCAGCCCTGCTCTGATTTCAGCACAGATAGAATATAGACTTTGCTTTAGGTAGCTGTGGGACTTTGGACAAGTCATGTAACTTCTTGAGGATTTTAAATGCTAATCTAAAGTAAGGAAGCAGTTATCACTAAGACTCCTCGAAGCATAAAACACCAATCTCTTCTTTCCACATGGAATTGGAGGCACTTTCTGTCCTTTAAAACCCAAGTAGAAGCATCCAAGGTCCTTTGGAGATCATGCTTCTCTCAGAAGTGAGTTTAACAACTGAGACTGTCCCAAATCCTTCTAATCCAAGCCAGTTGGAGAAGTAGGGCAAAAGAGACTAACTCAGTTGCATGGAGGCCCTCACCTCTGAGATTAGCTCTTTCTAATTTCTCTTGATCAAACTAGCTTTCAGGCATGGTACACAGCCCATCTGTTTGGTTTGGTGTTTGCCTGACAGCGTGGGAGGAGCAAGCAAGTAAGCACAGTCTTAGACATCAGATGTTTAAAATGTTGTACTTTCTCCTCCATACAGGGGCCGAGAATCTCTGTGATGGGCCCACGTAAAACAAATTTAAGACCTAAGAAAGTGAACTCTAGATGTTGCAGTTATCTGTTACTCTCACAAACAGATTTAGTAAAGGATTATAACAGAAGTAAGGACTCATCCTCTATTAAGATCCCTCTACCTTGGTCCCTGAAGATATGCATGTATGTGTGCATGGGTGTATGCATGGGTGTATGCGTGTGTGCGCGCGTGTGTGTGTGTGTGTGTGTCTGTGTGTAGTGGGAAGGGGGGCTGCATGTGACATACAAAAATCTTGAGGAATTAGCCTCTAACTCTGAAACATTTTGCTTGGGGGTCTTAGATATCACTTTATCTCTTTCCTTTGTTCTGAGACATCATACTGCTTCTCTGGGAAGTATCTATGGTACTCAATTTACTGAAAACAGGTCGTCGTAGAGACTACTGTAGATGAACACCTTCTACAGTGAAAGTGCAAAGCAACTTGAAATAAGAGATCTGTCCTTCTGGCTATGTTGGAACTCAAGGAGCAAAGCAAGTGCTCTAATTCATGCCATACCTGAATTTGGACCCTTACTCAGAGAAGCCCCAGCCCCATTTGATAGTGTAATAGACTCAAAGATGTTCATACTCTTTGACCCAGCAATCTCTCTCTAAGATTTATCTGAATAACTTCAAATGTGCCCTGCATTTATGTATAAAGATGTTCATTTTAATAGTATTCATAAAAATTAAAACTTTAAAGCACCCTAAATGTCAAATAACAGGGGACTGTTTAAATGAGCTATGATATAGACATATAATGGAATAACAAAAGGCCATAAAATTATGTTGTTGAGGATTATTTAATGAGTCTGGAAAACTGTCATGATGGAATGTTAGGTGAAAAAAGCAGGGAAACTCCACTAGACTTGGTATGCTTCAGGAAGCCTATAAACATCATTCATAAAAAAGAGATTGAAAGGCAGGATATTAAAATTTTAAAAGTGATTTATCCAGGAGCTAGAAATATAGATTATTATCATTTTCTTCTATAAGCTTTTCTAAATTTCCCAAATTTTCTGCAATAAACATGCATTAACTTTATAATCATGAAATGTCTCGCCCCAGTAGCTAAACATCCAAAAAGGAGGACGCGCAGGCTACGGAGGTCCCCCTAAACCAGTCCTCTGACTCGGGCTACACTTAGGGTCCTTCCAAGGCTTCTGCCAGAAAATGAGCACACGGTGTTAGCCAGCAAGCTCAGGTCGCCTGCATGGCCGAGGCTCGAGATGGCGATGGGACGGTGGGGTTGGGATGGACGGTCTGAGCTTCAAGGGGGTGGCTGCAAGAGGCACGATCGCGCTGACAGTTACCCGCGGCCCGGCGCTCCCGCCTACCAGTTTCGGGGTCACACTGGTGTTCGCAGGGGTCCAGGAGCCTCCGGGCACAGAGGTCCATGGCCCAGGGCCCGCTGGAGTTCTGCTGGGAGAAGAGAACCACCTGGGCAGGGTTCAGCCAGTCGCTGGCATCCAGCTGACTCCCCTCCAGCAAGATGAAGCGACTCCCTGCAGGGGAGAGAGGAAGCATGCCTGCGTGTGCACACACGGCACACGTGCACAGGTCACTGAACACGGAGGAAATCCCACCTGAGGATTAGTCCCAACCCAAGACCATTACTCCCACCAGTCCTCCCTGGCATTAGCCCCAAAGTGAGAGATCAGCCGAAGGCTCGGCCATCCCCTGAACTGCTGAAAAAGAATTACACCCCCAGCCACACCGTCCCCCATCCCATCTCTCCAGGGTGTTCTTAAGGGACTCAGGGACAGAGTGGCTCTGGGATGGTCATGGCATGGCACGGCTCCATCAGACCCCGCCACAAGCACTGGCACTCATCCAAGGAACAGCCCCGCCCACCCCGCTGGTCTTCATGTGGGTAAGAATAGCAGCCCTCCAAGGCTGCAGGAGCAGCACCACCTGTTTCCATTCTTACTGCCACCGAGAGGACAGACATTAACAAGTCAATTAGGTGCTCTGGGCTTAAATGATTCAGGGACTCCCAGACCGATATTACTCCCTCATTATATTGGGGTCCCCCTGGATGAAAGTAAATTACTACTTCTGAGTTCTAGGCTTACAGCAAGTTACTGCAATTAGGAATTTCTCACGCAGGCACACCAAACCGAAGCGTGGCTAATCCTTAAACACCTCTACTACTCCATGTAGCTTTTCTCTTCCCAAAGGCTAAAAGAATCTTGGTGTTCACCTACCTGCAGCCAGTATGCTCTGCATTTCTCTACAAAGACAGGGGTTTGTTTAAAAATAAACAAGGATGAGAGTGGGCACAGAGAAGAGGAGGTGATCTCTTCAGCTTATTTTTAACCTGCTTTCTGAGTTCATCTGTGGGCAATCCAATCTTGTCCTAAACCTTGCTTATTAGAATTTAGTTTTCCCCCAACTATAGTAATAGGCAACAGTGACTACTGGCTTTCTAACCTTTGCCCAACCTGAATACCTTCCTTTCTAGGGGAGAAGGTGGCATCCCCGGAAGAAGGGGCTCACCATCAGCGATCAGGTGCTCAGGGACGTGCAGGGTGATCTTGACAACAAGAGGGCAGCTGACGTGAGAGGAGCACACGAGGCCAATCACACAGCTAGTGATGCTGATCAGGGTCAAGGTGGTCTTGTTCACAGGACTTCGGGGAGAACCCACTGAAAGCAAGACACAAACAAGACACATACATGGTGGTAAAAATCTTGGCATCGAGAGTCCACCTTGGCCTTTTGTTGCCCAACCTGGCATACAGGGGAGCAGTTGGCACATTTAGCCCACGGTGGGAAACGTCTCTGGCTGTATGACCTCCGTGACCTTCATCCTCATGGACACCATGTCATTGGTTGGAGTCAGAGAGGATTTGGCCAACTGATGGCCTTCAGGGTCAACAATGGTCTGTCGATCACTGTCACTCTTCCTGGGCCAGGTTCACAGGAGAAACCACAGCAGGAGGCATCCTCTCTCTCTCCTCTCCTCACCCAGCGCCCAGCTCTTGCCAACGGCGGCAGCGGGAATGGCCTAGCCCCACGTCCTGGGGCTTCCCACGGCTGTCCACAAGGGCGCTCTCAGCGCCAGCTGCCACCCTGCAGGGACTCCCTGAGCTGGAGGAGCCGCCCGCCCCAGTGAGAGGCCCTGCCAAGCGCCCAAGCGCCTGCTCCGGGCCTGGACGAGGGAACAGGGCCGCCTGTCACACCTGCACGCTCCAAGCCCCCCAGTCGCCGGAGGCAATGATCGTCTCTGGGAAAGGGAAGCAGTCCCAGGAAAGTGGAGACAGGGACCGGGAGGAAAGGGTTGGTTTGTTTGTCTATTTTGGGGTTTGGGGTGTTTTTTGTTTGGCTATTTAGGTTTTTGTTTGTTGCTATGTGCGGGAGAGTTTAAAATGATAGTTAGCAGAAGGACTTTATGCTTACGGAGGCAGAACAGATGCCTGGGAAAGCAAGGCGACAGAGTGTGCGGGTTCTCTGTTAGTGTTTATCACCGATAATACTAAAAGGCATCCATTGTGGCAGGCACTGTGCAAAGTGCTTTACATACATTATTTTATTTTTAATAGTTGTTTCTTTCCAATAAACCCATGAGTCTGTCTAGTAATTACCCACTTTACAGATGAGGAAAATAAGTTCCCGAGATGAAGCTCATTGTGACAGTTAACACGAATGAGGTGGTGACTGTGTCAGGCGCCAGTGCTCAGGGCACTGCACGGCTCACATCACAGAACAGCAATGCCAACCTAAGAGGGCAGGGCTCCTAGAGCAACAGAGGGACAGAGAGGCTGTAGGGCAGGTCTAGGGCCAAGCAGCCACTAAGGAATGGAGCTGGGACCAGAACGCAGGTGCAGTCGGGCTATGGCCCATAGGAACCGCACCCTATTCAGCCTTTGTGCCCAGTGGAGCCATTGGAACCCCTGTTTTCATTCCAGAATGAGCTTTGGGTTCATGGCTGCACCCCTCCTTTAAGGGAGCAGGGTCCTACGAGGGGGTGCGTTGGCATTAGCTGGGAGAGAGAGACCGGAGGACAGAAGGTAGCCTCGGAGTCCCCCCTCTTTGCTGCCGGAGAATATTCTGTGCCTGTCACCATCCTTTCACAGTGGAGTCTCCCTCCCCACACGCACGGATCTCCAGCCCAGCCCAGGCCTCGGCAGCAAAGCCACCACCGGAACATCCCGCAGGCATTCAGAAGAAGCACATCTGAAACTGGACTGGCCACCTGCTCTCAAGCCCTGCTCCCCTCCTCCTTCCATGGCCCTGAGAGTGGCACTGCCACCTACTTGGTTTCTCAAGTCAGAGGACTCCAGCATGCCTGACTCTTCCTTCCTGTTCACAAGCCACACAGCCCCTGCACCAACCCCCACTGATGCTATTACATTTTCTCATTTTGCATCCAAAGTTTCCTTGGCCTCCATCATCCCCATCCCCCTGTCATCTCACACCTGGACTACAGCAGTAGCCATCCACCTGTCTCCCTGCCTCAGCCTCGCCCACCGTCTCCCGCCCTGCACGCTGCCCCAGAGGGACCCTTCATGAGGCAGAGTAGACAAGGACGACTCTCTTTAAAAGCTTTAATGACTCCAGCTAGGTATCGGGTCCAAGCCCCCTGCAGTCAAGGCCATGTCCTTTCTGGCTTCTGCTGATCTTCCAGCCTTATTTCCTATGCAACCCACAAGCTTGCACCCTAAGCTTCATTCTAGTAAACCTTTTACTGCTTCCTGACTAGACCATCATCGTTTGTCTCAGTGACTTTGCACATATTATTTCCTCCTCCACGGAAGGCCATTTTGTCACCTTGTCAGCCTGGTATACACCTACTCTTCACATCTCAGCTCAGACAACATCTCCCTGTAAACACTTCCCTGAAACCTTCAAGAACAGATTCTCACTCATTCTTTGGTGTTCTTCTAGCCCTCCGTGCACCCTGCTGTTATAGCTCTTATCACATGTCGTCGCTCTTTAGGGGCAATTGCCGCCCGTGTGATTGCAATAACTTGCTGCAGATATTCCTGTCTCTGTGGTCTTTCTGCATCACTAACCCATAACCCAGCATCTCTGACTGGCTTCAGAACCTGCGTGGTTCCCTCCCACCCACAGAAGCAAGGGCAGACTCAGACGTGCGGCCTGTGTGTGTCCCTTGCTAGCTAGCCCATTCTCTAGCTGCACCCTATCACCTCTGGGTGCTTACGTACTTAGATTCTGGATGCCAGTTGCCATGTTCAACCACTTTTACTTCCTTGAAAACATCATGTCCTTTTATGCATTCAAGGCTTTTCATGTGCTATTTCCCTTTACTGAAATGCCTAGACGTCTCCTCTTTCAAGAAATCCTACACCTTATATATAACCCATTTCTAATTATTTTCTTTTTTTATGCTTCCTATTGCTGTCAGGTAGAATCATCTGGCCTCTCTTCTGAGTACTCATTTTATTTATTATATTATTAAATTAAGCCTTATCACCGTGCCATGTTTACATGTTTCTACCAACTTATCACAAAGCCTTACCCATAGCAGGGGGGTTATAAAATGTTTTTGCTGATCTGATGGATATATACAGTCCAATTTAACAAACACAAGCATCTACTATATGCAAAATCCTTCACTAGGCACTTTGGAAAAATAAATTAGGCAGGCCCCATCCCTAAGAAGCTTCCAGTTTGGTTAATAGCAATAAACAGTTGATGCTTGGTATTTAAAAGAAACAGTTTTATGCAGTAAAGAAACTCATTCTAATTCCTTACCATGGATTTTCTTAAACAAGACTTTATTCAAGCAGGACACACCCTGCATAAGGCCTAGGCTGGCCGGGCCTACGTTGAGTACCTGCTGTCTATAAACATGCAAAGAGTATCAGAGGAGACGGGGAGAGACCCTAATCCACATCTCACTTCAGGAAAACTGGGGCATCAGACATCAGAATACCCAGAGCCCCACTGATCTCTTGGGGAAAATGGTGGAAAGAACTTGTATTATACTGAAAGCAGTGAAGCCTGGAGAAACTAGAATATACAACTAAAAGGGCTTCGTCCAGTTTCTAGGAAGAACACACTGGTATGAAGGGAACTCCAGTGAGGGTAGGAGACAGCCAAAAGACCTATGTCTTTTGGGGAGCATTGGTTGACTCTTGGTTGAGGGAAATGCTACAGATTGCAGTACAAGATGATGCCATTCAGATGTCCTACATTATATTTTAAGGGACTCTGTCCAGAATTCTTCTAGACAGGCGCTGTAGAAACCTGAGGCTACACCACAGAGTGTTCTAACAGCAACAATGGCAGGAATTTCACAGTGCTTTAGCAGCCACCTAAAAAGGCACATTTTAATATAATTTAATACTGATGTAGCTCTGTGCATGAGCTATTGTTAACTCTCTTAATTTGTGAAAGAACTAGGCTCAGAGAATTTGTTTTCCTGATCCAATATAACATAGCAAGTAACTGGTGAAGCCAGTCAGTGTGTAAACCCAGAACTTCCTCTGTGATGATGGTGATAGCAGCAGAATCATGGGTAGTGGCAGCTGCAGTTGCCATGGCCACACCTGACGCCACTGGACAGGAGAGTGGAGAGGCCCAGACTGTAGCTGTGCGGAAGGGCAGCTCTGCCAGTGCTGGGGAGGATGGATTAGCTACCTGAACCTGCGGGAGGAAGGAGGGGACTTGGAGGCTTAGGGTCCTGTAGTTCTACCAGGCAGGGGTGTAGAGCTCAAAGGCAATTACACACATTTTCAGGCCATAGATCATCCCCAAACTACCTGCTCCCACCCTTGCCTAGCTCAATCCCAAGGCCCATGTGGCTGAGAATGCAAGGGGTACATATGCTATCCATTTTTTTTACATATGACACACTTCATCAACTTTATTTTCTTTGTCTAAACAGCAAAATATGACTCTTGAGGCTTCCAGAAGGAATTGAGAATCTTCTGACCAAGAAATAGCCTTTCAAACAACTCAGAACCTTGTTTGAGAGTGCCATTATCTGGGAGAGATGATTCTCTGAAGATTTCCACTCTAGGTTCTTCTTTCTTCCTTAGGAGGAAGCTCCAGGTGTGGTCCAAGAATGTGTCCTGCAGAAACTGGCTTTGGTCCACAGAGCCTCCAACCCCCACCTCCCCTGTCCCCAGACCCCATCACCCCCTCCTGCCCCACTATCCTTCCTACCTCTGCTGCGCCTCCGGCTCCTTGAGGGGTCTGTGTAAAAGGTCAGCTGGGGGTCATTTTCTGCCTCTGTGCTAGAGTCCCCTTCAGGGTTCAGGAAGGCGGAACCAGCTGTAGTGGGAAGGAGCACGGCCAAGACAGCATTTTCAGTGTTGTCTTCATGACACCAAAGTATTGGTCAAGTCCAACAGAAAACTCCATAAAAATGGGAGCAGGTAGACTGGCAGTCTGGGAGAAGTAGCCAAAGGGACTGGGTTCACCTCACACACAATTTGGAAAGTAGACCCTTATGACAATAATCACTGGAGCGGCCCCACTTGGCCACCTCCCGCTGACCAGGGCCATTTCTCACACCTACCCACCCAAGGGGACCGCTGTGGAGGGTGCCTGGAAAAGGAAGAAAGGGAAATTTCCTCCATTACAGGCTATGGTTCTGTTAATATGAGGTTTAAATTATGTTTTAAGAGGTGCAGGATATTACATTTTTATGAATTTTGGGGGGTTCTAGAATTAATATATATATTTAATGCAAAAAGAAGAGAATAAAGAAAATACATAGATATGTGGGAAGGGAACAACCTCATGTCCTTTGAATCCCCCAAAACTGAAAAAAACTCTATTAATATTTGTTATATACACTCCCTGTCTTTTTCTGATACAGACACAGGTAAAGGTTTTTTAATCCCCCCTTAAAATGACATTATGCTGTACCTTCTATTTTATAACCTCATTTTTTTTCCCATTTAATAGATGGGTGGGCAAGTTTCCATATTACCAAATATAGATCTGTATTATCATTTCAAATGGCCACACGGTGAGCCTCTGGACAGTACACAGATGTGCCAGATAGTTAACCAATTCCCTGTTGATGGACATTTAAGTTATTTCCAATTTTTCACTTGTTTAAACAATGTTGTGATGAACAGCCTTTTACACACTACTTTGCGCACTTGTCCAATTATTTCCTAAGGATAAATTCTTGTTGGTGAAATTACTTGGTCTAAAGGTTTGCACATTTAAATTTTTTGGTAAGTAGCATTTAACTGGCCTGCGGGAAGACTGTGCCAGGGCATAGCCCTCTAGCCACGCATAAGGAGTATTAATGGCCCCGTCTCTGCCGATTAAGAAATCCGCCTGCAAGCCCTCCATCAGACAAGCATACCTCTTGCTTTGTTGTCGATCCGCTTCCTCTGACTACTGGAGGTGTGAGAGAGCAGGGTGGCCTGCTGGTGGTTGGAGCCCACTGGGCTGGTGGCAATAACGTTATCTTTATACTTGTTCATCAGCGACAGCTTGGCATTGTCACTGCCTGTATGAGGGAAAGTCAAGGCAAAGACTTTAAGAGAAAAAGAAACAGAGAAAGTAAGAGCAAGAAAATCAGCATGAACCCAACAGATGAGGCTCCAGAATTGAAATAAGGAAGCTGCAAAGTAAGAGACCAGCAGGAAGAGACTGAAATACACCTCTTTGATTTCTAGGGGCCTGCAGAGTTATGGGAGAAGCAGTGAAGTCACTGGATTTACAACCGAAAATCCAGTTCAATTAATTCTGTATCGATAAGGTCACCCCTTGTAACCCTTTGGCTAAATACAGACTGCAGATTTATTACTTCTGGTCAGCACGGGGTTTTAAAAGAAGTGGGATCTGAGTGCACTCGGGCAGGACACGCCCTCTCTCTTTCGCGGCAGTCGACACCATTCCCTACTGTCTGACCCCAGCTTCACAGTTTGTGTTGTCTGTCTGCCGCCTAAAGGCATTTGGAGTTGGTAACCTCTGAGTACCAAGTGTCTCCCCTATCCTCAAGGAGTTCCAGACTTTAAATCTTATTAGGAATTGTCTATTCATACAGACTCTCTTCCAGACAACTAGCAGAATGGAAACCTCTGTGCGATCCCACTCTTTCAAGCCCCATGGAAAATCCATCTACCTTAAGCAACGTTCAGCATCATGCATGTCTTCTTTAAAGATGATTGGGCAATTCTTTAAAGAATCACCGTCAAGGGTTCATCTAAGAGGATTTGCTTATTCATAGAGGTTTGAAAGAGAGACAGGTGGGCTACTGTAAAAGAATAGTCCTCTCTTTGCATTTTTTAACCCTGGTCTTGTTCAGCAAGATTAGGTCAAGTCTCTTACAGCCAGCGTCTCCACAGATACACAGTGTTCTGAGATGTGATACCTTGGTTGCAATCCTTCATTTTTTCTTTAAAGAAGTACGTCCCTTGTAGAGACCACAGAGATATAGGCAAGATAACACAACTAAAATACCCCAAGCACAACTCTCAGAAGTCATAGAAAAAACCAGATACCACTGTCCCCTCCACTTCATGTGAGAATCAAATTGCCAAAGCAAATACACAATATACAGATAAGTTGTACACATGTTGATTTTTCTTGCTATCTGCTTATTTCCTAGAGTGTTGCTCTTCATACACCAAAAAGGCTCCTCTGTTGGATGTAAACATATCTCTGCACCCAATGTGTGCTAGAAGTGGAAAGGGATCCAATTTACCCTGTTCTTCTGATGTTCAAGATTAGAAGCACCTCCCACTGTCCCAGGAAACAAGGTATCCTTACCCGCCAAAAGGGCTCTGGTACATCCCACTGCGCAGGAGGATCAGCCGTTCCTACCCACTGCCCCGCTCCCTGAGACAGAGGACCGGACCGCCCCCCACCCCTCTGCCACCCCACCTGGTGTGAGGTCCATCCCTGCCTTCTCGTTGCAGCCCTGCAGGGAGTCGAGGGTGCGGGTGACCTGGCTGGCGAAGTCCTCCCCTCCGTTCATGCACTCCCGCTGCAGGTGGTGGCGCAGGTCGGTGATGTCGTACTCATAGCCGTCCAGGATGGGTGTCTCCCTGATGCTCAGGGTGCCGCTGGAGTTGTGGCCCTGCACGCGGGCGTTGCGCAGACTCTCCCGCCCGTGCCCGCCGATCAGCACGGAGGGGATGTAGTGAATCTCATTGGCTGCCTCGGCACTGGCACTTTTCTGGGGCTGGGGGACGCGGCGGCGTTTGCACCAGCGCCGGCGAGTGTATAGGATCATCACCAGGCACAAGATGGACAGCAGCAGAGCGATCATGCCGCCCTGGGAAGAGAGGACCAGGGTGGCTGTGGGCAGGCGGGCAGGCCCTTCTGCTACCACCACCCATCACTCAGTCATTCATTCAGGCGCACTGAGCACTTACAGCAATCGTCATTCAGCAGCAAAGGGACAGACCGCAGATTGCTGTGATCGGTGTTTAAGGCGAGAGGGAAAGGGAACTGGGCCGACCAGTGCATCACTTCAAGTGATCCAATTGCTTCTGGCTTAGCAAACAGTTTGAAGAAATAAGTCTTTGTGATCGATTGTAAGTAAGAGTGAGTGTGTGTGTGTGTGTGTGTGTGTGTGAGAGAGAGAGAGAGAGAGAGAGAGAGAGAGAGGGGGGGGGGGGGAGGGGGGGGAAGGGGGGAGGGAGGGAGATAGCAACTACAGAAATGGGGGGAGAGTTTATGTGTTAAGCGAAATCTGCTACACATAAAGCTGCTTTCAGGCCGGTTTTTTTTTTTAAGCTTTGCAGGGTGGCATCTGGTTTCCTCTTGTCTCACATCTAAAAATCAATCACAGGTAGATTCTAACACTAGCTCCACCAGTTATTATAAATTTTAAGCCTCAGATTCCTCCTCTGTATAATAGAGAAGACACCACTTAACCCCCCAGGGTGGTTGTAAGAATTAGGTTAGCTAACTATGTAAAGTGCCTAGGATAATACATCACACATAATTAAGGCTGTTCCTAGCATAACCTTAAACATTTCCATCCGAATAACTGGCCCAGCAAGGAAAGCCATTGACAAATCCAAAGAGAAATTTAAATCCATCTGGAATTTACCACCAAGTATGGGCAGGAATCTCACCATTTGAACACGACTTTTGGGCCACAGCTGTGCCCTAATCGCACAGTCCTGAGTGAGGCTCCCTGTTCCTGCCAACACTCAGGGGAAGGGAGCGAGACCAAGTCCTGGAGTCAGGCTGGCAGAGGGGCTGCCTTCTGAATCTTCTGGTGCTCAAAGGCCCCACCTCGGCGGCTGTTCCTTACAAACCAGGACGCTACTCAGCCGTCTGTGAGAGGTGAGGCTGTAGGGCTCGGTGAGATTGAGTGCCTTGCCCTGACACCACCTGGGGCAGTGTTTGGGGGCAGGACCTTGCAAGCCCGTGACTGCACAGCACTCAGAGCACGGAATCTTCCCGTGCACAGTCTGTATGCACTCCCTTTATTTTGGTCGATATCCCTCCAAACCTATTCCATTAGGCCAGGGCGTGCCAAACGGTTCTGCTCTCAACCTTGGGCTTCAATCATGCCAACCTATCATACAGGCCAGGGATGAAAATCCCCTATAATTCCAGGGGGCCCACCCACACAAGGCTAGGCCATCAGGAGTATTCCTCTAAACACGTAAAAGTCTCGTAATAATTATGTTTTAGATTCATGAAGTTCATCTCCCCGTAAATTTTATTATTTATCCTCCCCCTGCTACCATCGCTGTGAGCAAAGGAACACACACACACACACACACACACACACACACACACACACGTGCAGACACTGCCACCTTCACTCAGGCAGCACGGGGAAACAGAGGCATGACACGACGGAGTCAGCTGCCCAGTGTGGCTTGTTGGGGAGAGAAGTACACTGACCTCCTGGTTTTCAAATTTTTCTTTTATCTACAGAACCCCTTCTCCTGGTGCAATCTCTCATGCAAGTACAGAGAAAGAGTAAACATGTTTAGGTTATATTGTGGGTGGGAGTCCAAAGCCAAATATTTATTCTAGGTCCTCAGTAACTGCCACCTCCCCTGCTGTCCATCCTGGTGGCCCTGCAAACACACACAGAGCCCCTGGGACCCTGCAGACCACTGCCTAGAAGACACAACATCTCGATGGTGCATAACCCAGCCTGCGCCAATTACTGACACTTGATTGTTTGTGTCCAGCCGGCAGTTTCTCAGCAGACCCTGCATCTCACAGTCAGACCCACCATCCTTTCCTTCACCCCAAATTGAAACTGCAACAATAGGTAATTAAGCCACACAGAAGGAGTAACTTCCTGACTGAGAGAAGTTGTCAGACATTGAATTAGGCTAGTGAAAATGGGAGGTAATTTTATTCCCTAAAGAGCTGTAAGAGTAGCATGAGCATCAATCTCCGAGGAATCGCTTAACAACACCACCTTTCCTGCTCACGCGGGGGTTTCTAGGGGCTTCCTCCACCGCTCTTTTCTAATTCTCCTTTCAGATGATCACAACAGGGTTATGGTAAGATCCAGGTCACAGGTTCTTTCTCCACATTATGCAGCAATAAAACAAGATGAGCTGTTCTTTACCAGGCTTTGACCATGTATCAGACATTTGTCTAAAATGGTCTGCACTTTTCACTCGAAGAGGTAGGGGCAGTTGTTTCCCCATTTTACATCTGAGGCACAGAAGTTAAATTACTTGCCCAAGGTCACACAGCAAACAAGTGAGCAGGTAGGACTGGAAGGGGACTGCAAAGACTCTCATTTCGGAGCCTGCATTCTTCACTACTGGGCTCCCGTCTCCCTGATGAGCTTTGCTCACTGGAGACATCTGCACCCTCGCGTCTGCCTCGCAGACCGTAGGAGGGTAGGGCAGGAGCGTGGGGGACCCTCCACAGGTCTATCCTCACTTCTCAAAGAAAAAAAAGTACTATTCAAAGTGCGTATCTCACTGACCGCGGGTTGAAAGAGGAACTATCATAAACAAAAGATCTTTTACCGAACACCGACTAAGTACCCAAACTCAAGATTAGTTGGTAGTAAAAAGATGACACTCACGTTTCAAGTTCTCTGTGTTAAAGGAAGACTGTGTATATCACACATCACTATGTGTCTGGAAGACACCATAAGGTCCTCAATTTAGCTGAATTTCTTCAGAGAAATTTGTGCTCTCTTTCATCTTAGGGACCCACTGAATATCTCTAGCTTCAGCACCTTTCTATTCTGATGAAGAAACTAAGGCTTAGAGAAACTACAGACCTAGACAGTGCAGAACTAACTAGCTCTAGTCCTGGATCCTCCACTCTTCTTCTTATGGTGCCATTTTGGTAAGTTTGTCTAAAATTCCCTTTACCTTGTGAGGAGCCTAGATACTCAACCAGGACTATTTTATGTTTCATTTTCCAAAAAATATAACTTATAAGGAGCTAAAACACAAGTTTTTGTTTGACTAAGCCAGTGTGTTTGGCTTCTCTAACCTTGCTTTGGTGAAGCATTTCCTCTGCTTAGAGCAGGGGTCCTCAAACTTTGTAAACAGGGGGCCAGTTCACTGTCCCTCAGACCGTTGGAGGGCCGTTGGAGAGCCCGGCGCACATTCTACACATGCGCACTTGTGGACCCGGGACGAGTCGGCTGCTAAGCAGGACAGGCAGCAGCAGCAAAATCACCTGGCTGGCCGGATAAATGTCCTCGGGGGCTGCATGTGGCCCGAGGGCCATAGTTTGAGAACCCCTGGCTTAGAGTCAGTGACGCTCAGCAACCTCAGCTCTCTACTAATCGGCAATAAGCTTCAGCCGGTAGGTAAAATTCAGCACAGGCACACGAAAAAAGACTCTCAGGTACTCAAGTTGTAGTATGGTTTCTCTGCTTCTCTAACCCAAATTGATGACAGGTGTCACAACATTTTGCAATGACTTACTAATTATGCATTATAATGCAAAAATAACACACACTGTTATGCAATATTAAAATGTAATATATTTAATAATATTTTGTAACAATAATAATTTATAAAAGTCATGCTATATAAATTCCTCTGAAATGCTTACCCACTCTATTTAGTGCACAGGTAAGTAGGTAGGAGAAATATAGGCCCTCCTGTAGACTAAGAAAAGGCATGTTCTATCCACCTTGTTAACTGCCCTTCTGCAGTAAGGACTTGAACAACTAGTGCTCACATTCGATTACTATCACATTACTGCAATAGACCATAATTCTTTGACATTTTCATTATTTTTAATCTTTCTTAACTTTCTTAACTATTATTTTTAACCTGTACTTCCATAGAGAATTTTAGACAGTTTCAATGAAAGTAGATGTTCTAGGATTTTTTTTTAAAAGAATTTAGTTAAATGAAGAAGTGGAATGGAAGAAAACCAGAATCAAAAACAAAAATCCCAGGTCAAGGTTTGTGGCTGGGACCTTCCTGATAGCCAAGTCAAAAAGAGAAAGGCAAGATACACACATCTTATCTGACAAACGAAAGTTTATTGGGAGGAACAAACTTCCTCCAGGCATTCAGCTCCAAATAGACTTCTACGTGGAGTCCACCCATGAGCACTCTGAGAAGATGGGTAGCTATCACACAAAGCTTTACAGAGTACACATGCTTTGCCGTGAGTTTTAGTATTAACTTAGCTGTGTTCAGAAAGTGTTCTTCATGTTTTTGTGTTAGCTTCAATTTTTATGGCATTAAAACACAAGAACAAAACATTAAGGTACATGTGGACTCAGGCAACAAGTAACAAGACGAAGACTTTGAAACTCAAAAAAAAAAAAAAAAACAAAACACTGACTGCAAGCACTGGCTGCAAAACATGGAATTGTTTTGCTCCTTATTCATCTTTGCATGAGTTTTCTGATTATTCTATTGATTTTTCTCAAAACTGTTAACGTTTTGTACTAGAAGTGCTTTGGGGGTATATGAGAACTCCACATCTATTAACGAATTTCTTGCAAAAAAGTGACATTTTAAAATATATTTTTCTTTAAAAAAAATCAATAAATCATTTCTACTGGCTTTAATAGAGATCAAACAAATGAAATCAGCTTTTATTTTATTATGAAATTGACATTTTCAGCACTTACCTGAGAGGCTGATATGAGGTTTGTCAGATCATTTGTAAATTTTAGAATTTTTATGTAACAATGTTTTATATAACATTCATGATAATTGCCCAGGGATGGAAAATGCTAGGCAGATCTTTCTTTTATGCTCTTTCCAGCCCTCCAGGCCAACCACAAGACCATCTCATTATCTGACCTGTGTATTCATCCTGGGCCCTGATCACACCTCCCTGCCTTAGCTAACTCCTACTCATCCTTCAAAGTCAGTTCAGGACACAACCTCAGCCAACTCTTCTCTAGTCTCACTGCACCGCCTAGAGAACCCTCCACATAACTCTAACCACAAGCACTTTTACTTTTGATTTGCTCGTTGAGCTCATCTGCTAGACTATAGACTTCGCGCGAGCAGGGGCCATGCCTGACGTCTCTCTTATAGCTTTGGGGTCAAGCATAGTGCGTGGCATAGAGCAGACAGTCAATGATTATTTGTGGAACAAAGGAAGGAAGAGAGAGGGAAGAAGGAAGGGAGGAAGGACTCATCAACTTTGACTATATCTCAATATGGGCAGCTTCTATGTGGCTGCACACTAAGTTTATATAAGTCAGCTGCTGACATGATTCATCCACTCAGTTCATCACGACATCATTTGACAAGCATTTCCTGGCACCTACTTTCACAAAGCATTTTTCTAGTGGTCACCGATACGGAGACAATGCAGTGAATAACACAGGTATGCTTCCTGATCTCGTGGAGTTTCCATTCTAGTTAGAGGAAATAACCGCCATGATTTGGTGTTTAAAGGTAGATGAAGGCACAAAAGGGAGATAAAAACAGATCACAGGTGCTGGTAACAGCTAGTCATTTCTTCTCTTCTCCAAACCAAAGAAACTGCAGTGGGTTTAGACATCTTGGGCTAGAGATGATCCTCTGGTAACACTCCACAGGCCAGTGGAATCTTTCCCAAATCAGTGTCACATAATCAATAAATCCTAGAATAAAAGACTTTGGATCTATTAAATGTCACCAAAGTTTAGGGAGTCACCTGGGTTTTGTGAACCCTTGGCAGAGAAATGGAAAAGCGGAGATTATGTTTCCAGCTACCATCTGTCAAGAGACTGCAGCCAATCAATCAGCTCACATTTCAAAGCTCACTTTCGCCCTAGGAGTAACCAGAAGAGTGAATCCAAGACATAATTAATTATTCCTCAAGGCAACTGGACATACTGAATTCAAATTATATTCCTATAGGAATTAAATGATGATTAAAAAGTAAGAATCACATACACAAGCATGTCTTCTGTTTTTCCTCAATAACAATGCTCGAAGGTGAAGGGCAAACATGCTCAAAGATGAGGGGCAAACACGCTCTCTCCGATGTGCCAACACTCACTCACATCTGTCTCTGGCTTTTACAAGACATTGACTAAGAGCAGGAAAAACTGTGTAAGCCCACATGGAAACTCTGGTCATATTCTAATCTGGAGCCAAAATGTCCCAGGCATAAGGGCGTAGACAAAGAAGACAGATAACTATTCAAGGTCCCTTCCGATCCTGTGATTCCATGAGCCCACCATAAAATTAGACCTAAGTCACTAACCACGTGAAGGTCCCCACTAGAACCACAGGGTTGAGCAGCTGTGTGACTCGGAGCACGCTGCACAGCCTCTTTGCACCTAGCCCAGGCACAAAACGAGGTGACTGAAAGAAGCAGCCACTCTAAAAGCCGGAACATTTTCCAGTTGTCAAACAGGAAGTGGCTGTTAACTGCTAAATTAATGTTGGAGAGAGTTGCTGTGAGTTCTTCCTGCCCAGTAAAGTCAAAAGCCACAGGCAAGGAAAGGATGGACCTGCTCCTGCAGGTAGCCCATCAACCCCATTCAGCCTAGGAGCCCTTCGTAAGCGGGCCTCTCCTTCACTAATGGAAACCAGATGGTGCCATCAAACTTGTGGTGACATGTCCTTGACCTCGAGGGTCCCTTTACTGCCAGGAGTTGCCCCAACTAGCAGAGAAAAAGCCACGGCTTGCATCTCTGGCAGCTTTTCTTTTCTATGGTAGCTGGTGAGTGGGGAGCCATTCTCCCTGCCCATCTCCTTCTCCATGAAAGACAAGTGAAAACACTCAAGCACATTAAGCAGCAAGCTCAATTTATAAGTTATCAGGAACATCATCTCCCCTTGGGGCTCCTCTGAAGTCTTTAATCGTGTGGAAAGGCTTTCCAGTTGCCATGGGCCACCACGTTAATTAAGAGGCCTCAACATGCCTTCGGGGGCTCCTGACGTGAGCTGCACAACCGCCTGGGGCCGGCCCTGCCATCTGAGTAGCCCCTCGCTGGGGCACCCTTCAGAACGCCCTGCCTGCCTCCCAGGGCCAAGGGTCCAAAGCCCAGGGAAGAAATGAGTTGTTTCCCACGATCCAATCTCATTACAATGCTATTTGCTGGTTAAAGAGAGGGACTAGGCACCCTTTCCTCAACAAGAGGCAGACTCCGAGACTAAGAGCCTTCCAGGTCAGGCCATTTGATGTTCGTGTGCCCTTCCAACCTAACAAGGCTATCAGCATGTTCTTCTCAGGAGAAAACACAACTTTATGGCTTTTTACCTGATTAATTAGTTAAATTTCATTTGGTTTTATTTTGTGTTTTTCCTAGGTCTAGAAGGCTTAATACTATTAGGTTTGATCATTGTCTTTCTTCTTTAACCTGGGCAGTTTGTCTTCAATCCCTTTATGAGACTCGAGGAGTTTCATCTAATGAGCCCGGAGCCCTGCAGGGACAGGCTGGAGGCCAGTGTGCTGGAGTCAGCCGGGCTATTTCCAGGCGTCCTCTTTTGGATCTTTTTATAGATCTGCTTTTTTGGGTCTTGAGATTTTTCCTGCCTCAGACCCTTGACTTTGCTGTCCCAAAGCAAAAGCAAAGGAGCACATTTGTCCTTTGGCCGCTCAGGCTCTCTGATCATGAGCGGCTCGGGTTACCTGTTGTTTGTCTCACTGAGCATGCCAAGGCCAGGCGGAGCTGGGTGAAGCAGGGTGAAGAGGAGCCCCTTGCCATGGGCTTGGCTGCCAGCCCATGGATCCCCTAACTCCTAAGACCAGCCCACATCTCTGCAGTGTGGGAGAGCAGTGAGGAGTGAGGCCACCAGGCAGAGCCGGGTCCTCCCGTCCCTCTGGGTGTAGACGGGACAGTTTCCTGCGAGACGGTGGTGCCTAGTCAGAAATGGCGGATGGGCCCCAGTGAGTGCCACGTGTTAAGAGGCCGGCCCTCCTATAACCCATGTGTGGGGGTTGCGTGTGCACATGTGTGCACAAACGTGTGTATTATGCATGACAGGCAGGCTGAGAGACAAAAGGGTCCACACAGAAGCAAAAGCACTCCAGGTCGCTGTCTCAGCAACCCATGGGCAGAGCTGCATGAGACAGGCTCCCTCCGTGAGCTATTGCACCAGTCCTTCAAAACTTCACAAGCCAAGCATGAAGCCAACAAATAAATATCGCCAGCTGGATAATGCTCAATGCCTATTCTTGGCCACATTTCTTTCTTCTTTTCCTCTTTGTTTTTATGCAGTAGGTGATCGTGATGAAATGAAATAATAACAATAATTTGTTCCATTAGGACCAAACATTAAGGGAATTATTGAATAAGTAACAATGGAGGCAGTGGGCACAGTATATACTGACCATTAGACTTTGCCCCACTTTCCCTCTGATCGTAGTGAAGTTATTGAGCCCTCTCCCTCTCATTTCCTCAAAAGTCAGGCAGCCTGTCAAGGGGACGAAAGGAGGTCTCGGGGAGCTAAGAGCTCCACGGGGAACACCTGGGGCTGAGAAATAAACATCCGCAATATTAAAAACCAGTCATCTCTGAGGACAAACCTAATGCAAGGCGCATGTGGGGGTTCCAATCACTTCAGATAAAACAGCCTGCTACGGAGTTGGGAAGAGAAGGCGAGGGAGAGTCGAGGTGTCAAGGTTTCTCTGAATCTGGCACACATCCATCAGTAGCACTGTCTGAACCAGTGAAGATCGAGATCTGTTTCGTCCCCAGCCAAAAACGGAGATGAGCCCTGAAGTCCGCGCTGTTCAGAGACGGCTGCTGGCCAGGGTGTGGGTGGAAGGCCTTTCACACGGCTGTGCTTGGCTCACAGTCGTGTCTCACACACAGAGGTACAGCTTGATCTGCACGAGGTCTGTTGAGCCAGGCTCTAGCCAAGTACTCAGGGACCCTGCCCAGGTCCTCTTTTACAGTAAAACTTCCAATGGCACAGTCCTTATAGTGGCAGAGGTGAAGACCACATAGCTAATGGTTAGTTTTGTGAAGATTTCAAAGCCCATGAATCACTATGAAAGGATTAAGCAGGTCTCAGCTTCCTATAGCAATCCCATTACATATGCTTATTCCTCCGTATTTTGTTATCCTAGTCCTATGCTGCCTTGATCCTATAGTATTGGTATGATGGAGAAGGAATACTAACAATAAGTACTGTTTGTTAAGTGCTTACCATGTGCCAGACATAGCACCTAGTGAATTATATTCATTATTTCGTTTAATCCTACCAAAAAATATAAGTAGTAGAAATTACTATTTCCATTTTTCGATGAGGAAACAGAAGATCAGAGTAACTTAAGTAATTTTCCCAAGTTTACGCAGTAGTATGAGGCCAAACCAACCCTTAACCACTGACATTACTGATACTGCTTTATGACCTTGTCATGAAGAAAAGAGTCTCCCACTGTGGCCTGAGCCCTAATCACCCAACTTCCCATTTTCTCTAAGTAAACTTTGGACTCCCTTGTTCTTAACACCTAACTCGTGGGTTATACAAGTGAGGATCCCCGAATGCCTACACTTAGTACTGTCTATACTGCCTTTCCCTGATTCCCCCAATCTCCTTCAGGTAAGCTTGATCATTAGGTTGGCCAAATGCAAAGCTTCAAACAATAATTTAACCAGTATGGTCACAGGGGGCCATACTGTCATGACATACTGTCAATACAGCCTGTCAGGCTGTCATTTTGGTGCAGCGGGGGCCACCTATTGAGATATCTGTTCTTGGGCAGATGTTGTCTAAAGTGAAACCAACTGTCTTCAGAGTCTCAGTGCTCATCCATGTCCCTGAGAAGAGTCTGACACACGTGTACACAGACTTGGGTCTCGCTGCCCTCTGTAAGCCTTGCTCTGGGATGGGAGACCTAAGAGGAAGAGTGCATGTTCTCCACAACAGAACAGCACACATATATGACAGACTGGGGAGAAATGTTGGACCTGACTTTCAGGGAAACTAGGAATTGTATTATAGTCAGGTCACTGATCCTGCCCACCCCCAATAAAAAGGAAAAAACCTGTGCTGGCCAATAGATTTGGAGAAGATAAGAGAAAGCCTGCAGGTCACATTTTGTATAAGAACCCAAAGGGTGACAATGGTCATTGCCGGTGCAAGTCATTCAATGTTGATCAAATGCAGAGGTTAACAAAACTTGTCTACTTTGCTTTGTGCTCATAAAACTCCTCCAACTTGTAAGGGATTTGACCCACAACAGTCCACATTTGAATCACAAGCCCAAAATTCAAATGCAAACCCTGGGAAGAACAATGAGCACCCCTGGTCACATCCCTCCCAACTCTCCAGCTGTGACTCAGTCTTGGCAAGGAAGATGCACATTGCAGCTGAAGAATTGCAGCAAAGGGAACAGGCGAGGAAATTAAGGACTGTGAGGAGATGCTGGCGTATGAACACGATCAGAGCATCCTATGCCAAGATCCCTTCCAAGCCCCTCATTCCTCGCCAGCCGGCTTCGACTGGCATCAGAGAGCAGAGGGAGAAGGAAAGACTGGCGGTCAGAAGAATCCTCTCTTGGGCCGTGCACTGAGTGCCGTGGCTCTTATTTCTGCCTCTTAACAAATTATTACATTTCTCTGGAACTAATCGAGCACAAGCCTGGAGAAGAAGCTGGCCTGTGGAGGCAATCTCTGAGTGAGGTACTGACACCCTCATTACGGCAGGTTTCGTTCATTAAACCAGCAGCTCCAGCATCAGCAGCATATTGTCTTCAGCTAATTATGTTTTTGCTGGCAAAGCTGTTGTACAAGTCTTCAGATCCTTCCCATCATTAATTTTAAAAAACAAACCAAAAAAAAAAAAAACCCACAAAATCACCTAGCTGCCCCACTCTGCCTCCTCCCATAGCCCGTGGCCATCCCATAGCCACGTGCTGTGGGCTTGGTTCTTCTGGTTTCCCAGCCTTCCTGACTCGTGTTTGACTTTTTCTGGAGGGAGGAAAAGGGGGTTGTCACAGAGAGGCAGAGAGCTCGCCGTGCATGCTTGATGTCTTCACGAGCTGACCAGGGCTCGCTGTGTTCCCTGCCAGGCCAGCCACTTACACCAGGACCTTGGGCGCAGCCCAGGGCTCGCGAGCCAAAGATAGGCCAGAGCAAAGGGAAGCTGGATGCTGAGCCCCAGCCCCCCCCCACACACAGAAAGTGACAAAAGGCTCGGCGCTGCCATTGTGTGTCAGATTCTGATTTACTGATCAGTGGCTCGACCATGCAGAGTGGATCCATAGGTCGGCCAGAGACACTTCCATGCTACACGGGCAGTCAGGGGTTGCGGCTTCCGAGGCCATTGACGAGGCAGACATCACCGCCCGGACAACTGCCCAGTCCTGTACCGGTTCCCTGACCCCTTGGGGCCATTCCTGGGCAACCCGCAACACCATTACAGATTAATTCATAGTGTAGTGTTCACAGAGTGTCATATTTCTACGTTTTAATAGTTGGGATTTATTTCTTCTACTCAACATTCAGCTGTATCGTAAGGGGGAGAAGGAGAGAGAGAGCAGGGATGGGGTGCAGGGCTTGGCTGTGCCTATCTCTGAGCCTTCCTTGTTCCCCCTCTGGGCGTCCTTCCTCGCCCTCCTGCCTGGCCCTTCCCGGCCTTGAAGCCCCGCGCCCTCCTCTCCGGCTCCGTCTCTGCCGGGCGCTCTCTGCCAGCTCCCGGGCCTATGCGGACATTTCTCAACCGGTCCTTCATCCCTAGTTCTGCCCTTCCCCAACATCAGAGCCCTGACGGACCTGCAGGCAGACTCCACGCTCCCAGCGCTCGCTTGGCCCGGCGTGGCCGAGGGCAGGGCCGCCCAGATACGCACTGCTGGGCGCACAGCCGCCCGCCAGGTTGACCAAGCACACGCCGCCGCGCCTTCACGCAGTCTGTCAGCGGGGACTGGAGGCCCCCCTCCGCCAGCCCGCCCTCCCCGCCAGCCCACCTTCCTCTAAGAGCTCACCCTCCTCTGCCAGCCCACCCTCCCCCCAGCCCACCTTCCTCTAAGAGCTCACCCTCCTCTGCCAGCCCACCCTCCCCGCCAGCCCACCTTCCTCTAAGAGCCCACCTTCCTCCGCCAGCCCACTCTCCCCGCCAGCCCACCTTCCTCCGCCAGCCCACCCTCCCCGCCAGCCCACCTGCCTCTGTGAGCCCACCTGCCTCTGCCAGCCCGCCTTCCTTCTTCCCCGCTGGCTCCCCCGTGGCTGCAGAGGGAAAAGTTAGGGCCTCATGGTAGAGTCTTCGCCCAGCAGGGCACTGGAGAGGGAGGTGCCTGCTACAAACCTTCGTCCTGAGGATGCGTCTGGAAGTCTTATCTTCACCCAGCCTCTCTCCAGCTCTAGCCTTTCGGTGCCATCAGCAAGCATCCGTAAGATGGCTGAGGGCTCACTTGAAATGACAGAAATTTTCTTTCTAGTAAAATTAACTGACCTGCACGGGGTCTAGCCGCTCCTGCTCCACTGCACAGAGGTTGCGTGAGTAGAGGCTCAGCGCCAGAGAGGCCACAGTTGGCCACCACATTCTTATTGTATGATTTCAATTATAGCAAGTGCTGTGCTGTCAAGGGAATGGTGCAAAACAAAGTCCCTTCTCTTAGAAACTAAAGAGCTGATTTTTGTTTTTATTTATGTATATATTTATATTCACATTTATATCTCTGTTTCTGCAGAGTGACTGTAGGTAGGACGAGGAAGTTCTTGTTAACGCTATTCTATAACTGGGGGACTTAAACTTGGCTGAACAGGAGGACCACACAGTCAGGACCCGCAGTTGCCCAGTTCCCTCTGCCACCGCACTGTGACAATGAGCGCCACAAGCTGGGCAGCGTACGCCTAGAGCCAGCCGCCACTCCATTTCTTTCTCTCTCTCTCCATCAAGAAAGCGTATCAGAATGCAAGTTGAGTGAGAATTAACTTACTATAGGTCATCTGTAACTTTGATGCCCCTCTAATGAGAAAATCCAACCAGTCACAATTTCCAACACTTTCCCTACGATTTGTATCAAAGGTCCCTGCCACGTCTCACAAATGACGGGGACATCCCAGGTACCGTGACACCACAGCAGAAGTGTGAAAGCAGGCCGTGAGGACAGAAGACAGGAAGAACAAGAAGCTGTGGGCTTTGCCCCCGAGGCTGGGTCAGGAACGGCCAGGCCCCGGGCGCAGGGAGGGGCTTGTTTTATTGTATACCTGGTCTCTCCTGTCCTCAGACCACAGCTCAGAACACTTGAAACTGGAGTTCTTACTCCGAAAACTTTCACTGTGATTTTGCTCATTATCAATTAAAAAATTATATTTATACATGCACATATATACACACAGAGAGCAGGAGAGAGACAGAGAGAGAGAGAGAGAGATGATCTTATGACCCAGCCACTTCTGGTGTGTATGACAGTCTTCCCTGAGGATCCTGTTTCATGAATAAGTGAAAGGAGGAAGTGGGTGAGGGTTTAGTGGAGAAAGGGAGCAACAATAAGAGAGGAGACCCTAATAGAATATTCCACCAAACAACAGAGCACATGCATAACAATACAGAGGAAAGTGCCCTGACGCAGAGCCAGTGCACCTGAGCCAGTGCACTGACTGGCACCAGTCAGTGCACCCGTGCACCAGTCAGTGCACCAGTGTACAGTGCACCAGTCAGTACACCAGTGCACCAGTGTACAGTGCACCAGTCAGTACACCAGTGCACCAGTGTACAGCGCACCAGTGCACCAGTCGGTACACCAGTGTACCAGTGTACAGTACACCAGTGCACCACTGCACCAGTCAGTGCACCAGTGTACCAGGGTACAGTACACCAGTGCACCAGTGTACAGTACACCAGTGCACCAGTCAGTGCACCAGTGTACCAGTGTACAGTGCACCAGTGCACCAGTGCACCAGTCGGTACACCAGTATACAGTACACCAGTGCACCAGTGTACAGTACACCAGTGCACCAGTGCACCAGTCAGTACACCAGTGCACCAGTGTACAGTACACCAGTGCACCAGTCAGTGCACCAGTGTAAAGTGCACCAGTCAGTGCACCAGTGTACAGTACACCAGTGCACCAGTGTACAATACACCAGTGCACCAGTCAGTGCACCAGTGCACCAGTCAGTGCACCAGTGTACAGTGCACCAGTCAGTACACCAGTGTACAGTGCACCAGTCAGTGCACCAGTGTACAGTGCACCAGTCAGTACACCAGTGTACAGTGCACCAGTGCACCAGTTAGTGCACCAGTGCACCAGTCAGTACACCAGTGCACCAGTGTACAGTGCACCAGTGCACCAGTGTACAGTGCACCAGTGTACAGAGCCAGTGCACCAGTGTACAGTGCACCAGTGTACAGAGCCAGTGCACCAGTGTACAGTGCACCAGTGTACAGTGCACCAGTGCACCAGTGTACAGTGCACCAGTGTACAGTGCACCAGTGCACCAGTGTACAGAGCCAGTGCACCAGTGTACAGTGCACCAGTGTACAGTGCACCAGTGCACCAGTGTACAGTGCACCAGTGTACAGAGCCAGTGCACCTGGCTCCCAGGCCACTGACCACACAACCTCTCTGAGCCTCAACTTTCCATTTGTGTGACGTGCTCAGCCTTCCCCACAGGGTTGTCCCTTCATTCCCACAGTCCTCTTGGCCTCCCAGCGAAAGGTCCAGCCTCTGTGAGGACGCAGCGGAGCCGACCCTCCGGCAGGGCGCTCAGGGCAGAGGGCACGCGCACATGGGGGCGAGGTGGTGTGCAGCCCCGCGGGCAGGAAAAATGTCTTAGGGGGAGTCAGGGGACAAAGCTGAATTTTTAGGAGAGTAGGAAGAAGTGATCCCACTCAGAGGAGAGGAAAGACATTTTAAGCCAGAAGGCCAGCGATAGTAAAATCGCAGAAGCGCTAAACACGGGGGAGGGCCAGGGTGGAGGGGCAGCTTGAACGCAGAGTGGAAGGCGAGGGGGTCAGGCGTGAAAGGTTGAACACCTTGGGAG
>VSMD01137073.1:0-109483 GCA_008750895.1 Mirza zaza | reverse complement strand
TGTGGAAACAGCCCAAGTGCCCATGAATCCAAGAATGGATTAATAAAATGTGGTATATGTATACCATGGAGTACTATTCAGCTCTAAGAAACAACGGTGATATAGCACATCTTATATTTTCCTGGTTAGAGCTGGAACCCATACTACTAAGTGAAGTATCCCAAGAATGGAAAAACAAGCACCACATATATTCACCAGCAAACTGGTATTAACTGAGCAGCACCTAAGTGGACACATAGGTACTACAGTAATAGGGTATTGGGCAGGGGGGAGGGGGGCGCGGGTATGTACATACATAATGAGTGAGATGTGCACCATTTGGGGGATAGTCATGCTGGAAAATCAGACTTGTGGGGGGAGAGGGGGAAAAGACATTTATTGAAACCTTAAAATCTGTACCCCCATAATATGCTGAAATAAAAAAAGATAGAAAAAAAAAGAAATCTAATATGTATTGAACATGTATTGATATGCATCTTTAAACACATATAGACACACAGACACAGAAAAATTTGTATATATATATTTCTAGAAAATCATGAGAAGGTATACATCCAAATATGAAAAGTATTGAACTTGACAGAATTTTGTGGTTGTTTAAGTTTTTATATTTTCTTATTTTTCTACTATATTTTAAATTTAGAGAAAACTCACAAAATGTGTCAAATTTGAAAAATAGATTTTGTTTTTTCTCAGTTGTTGGAACTTTATCCTTCAATCTGGAAATTTAACTGAGAGGCTATAAAACAAGAAATTATATATGTAAATATGATTCACCTGATAATAGCATGCCTGAGTTTATTTTTGCATTATGACATGGCTCACTTCATTGGAGTAGGAAGCCAAAAAATGAATTTATGAAATTGGAGGTATCAGAAAATACAGTGGAAGATAAATATTTATTTCTATTTCTTCCAATTTCATTTGATGAGGAATTAAAGGTGATAACTTTAAATTCAGCAAGACCTGGGAACTATACTGTTCTCAGAGATAGATAATAAGGAAGGAGTGATGGTGAATGAAGGACCATTGAGCCAGATCCACACGCCATACTTTAGCATGAAAGTTTTGTGAGGGAAGCTCAAGCCACAGGACTGAGAAGGTATCACAGTACAACAAAGTATTTTTGCGCGTGCGCGCGTGCACACACACACACACACACACACACACACACAGAAGAGTTGAAGCACAACAGGCTTCTGAATCACTGAATCTTGTGTTTAATTATTAGTTATTTCTCATACTAGCTATATAACTTGTGTTACTTTATTTTTCTCTCTGGACCTTCAGTTCCTAATGTTAAAAAGGGGAAATGATTATATAACTCTTTGTGTTGGGTTAAGCAGTGAATGAGATAACCCACGACAAGTGTGTATCCCAGTTCACCGCATAAAGTAAGCACTCAACACATTTTAGCCACAAGTGTTATTTTTATATACTGCTGCTAGTATTCTAAGATACATGTTACAATATGGACTCAGTAATGGAATGACCCATAGAAAGCATTTATTTTGTGTTCCCTATCTTCTTTATAGATCAAGAGGCTGGGAATGGAGATAGTAAGTACTTCCCTTAAGGTGACATGCAATTTTAGTGGGAAAACTAAAAGTAGAATCCAAATTTCCTGAATCTCAGGGAAAAAAAAAATCTTTTTTTTTCCATATCGTATCTCTCTCAATTTCTCAGATCTATGTACAAGTAATACTCACTACACATTTGTCAAAAGGAAATGGATGTACCTTAGGTTAACTACTGACATGAATGAAACTACATTTATAAAAATCTTAAACAGAGATCTGTCAGATTTTCTTTTAACATTTGTTACAATCTTAATATGTTGGAAAGTACATGTTAGTGCTCCTCTTAAAACATTTTTTATCTTTGCTTGGACAAGGAATTAGGATGAATATTTAATATGTTTATAAAAGATTATAAATTTTTCATACTGGAAAAATTTTTGCTTATTTTTCCTCTAAACTAGCTAAAAGAATATTTTAGATACATATATACATATTTATACATGTATCTATATTTTAAATGAATGAAAATAAAGAATATTGATTTTGATTGAGAAAGTTTGATTTGATTGAGAAAGCTTCTATAATCTTTTTAATTAATTTATTTTTTTTGAACCAACACATCCATGGTTGTCTGCTTGAAGTCATTTTAAAGGGCAGTAACTTAAACCACAAAAACTCAGTCTACCGAAGGAGAGCAATTTCTTTTGGTATGGAAACAAAGAAGCAAAAATCTAGTATGGTGCTTTGTAGTAATATTGTAGGATTTTTTCATTTCATTTTTCCTTCCTGAGTGAAAAAGGAAATTAAATCCATTATAATATTGACAGCTATTAACTCAAGCTTCTAATTCAAATGGATCTTAAAGAAAGAAGAAGGAAAGAAAGAAAGGAGGCAGGACAGAGGGATGGATAAAGAAATATTTGGGAGGGTAAAAAAAAAGACCAGACATCAATATTATTTCTAAAACTAGTGTAATTGTTAAAACCAGATACTGATTGTAAAGGGAATTATCCTTGTAAGGTATCAACTAAAAGTAATGAACTATTAAAAGAAAAAAAAATTTTTGGATCATCGCCTCATTGGCTGTATCCTGGGCAGTGTTCTTTAGCCAAGTGCTTCACATACCAGGTAGCAGGCCCAGCTGAGAGTATGATATAGAGGAAAATGGAATTTCTACTTATGTATTTTATTTGTTCTTTAGTGGATATTTTTGTGCAATTTTTAATACTGAATATATCATATCAATATAGCTGTACTTGTGATATCCTATAAATAAAATCATACATCAAGGATATGCACGTGAAACTGTTTAAATGACTGTGTATGTGATCAAAGTTGTTTAGAGATCACTAATCTGAACTGTCAAGTAGGGGTCAGCAAACTATGGCCTTGGGCCAAATTCAACATCTATCACCTGTTTTTCTAAGTTTTATTAGAACACAGCCATGTCTGCATATTGTCTATAAATGTTTTCGTGCTACAATGGCAGAGTTAAGTTGTTGCAATGGAAATCCTATGGCTTCCAGAGCCTAAAATATTTATTTTGTACCTATTTGGAGAAAAAGTTGGCTAACCTATGCCCCAGAGAATTCAGGACAAAGTTGTTTGCGGATAGGGAAGAAATCTTAATATCTCTTATACTTAGGGACTTGATTCCAGAGTTTATAAATAGTTGTTACACCTTGAAATTTTCTCAGCTAACAGAAAAAGGTGCCAGCGTATCACATTTTTGTTTTTACCATAAATAGTAAATACACTTTATATCTGTTTTTGCAAATTAGGCCTTTTCTTTATTGCTAATGAAGGTCAATGACCTTGGCCAAGTTACTTAAATCCTCTAAGCCTCAGTTTACTTATATAATAAAGTTAAATACTATCTTATATGGTTCTATAAGGACTATAATGCCTCCATGTGTCTTACATTTTCCAAATGAGCCTCAGTAAAAAATGCCTTTCTTCCCACACATTTTGATAGGATATCTCTCATATAGGTTTGACTCTATAGAGTAACAGCAACAGACAGATATTTATTGATCTTTGAAAATGCATATATTGTGTGTTTATGCAAATTATGTATCTAAAATCAATATAAACAAAAATAAAGATACATAAGAACAAGATATAAATTACAGATTAAATAATATTCAAACGAGAACAGAAATGTAAGTACAGGAAAACTGTGGCTGATCCTTGATGGGTGTTAACTGACTGGTGGAATTTAGCTAGAATTTTGGCCAGTGATCTCACTGATTAGACAGACCGTGACTATACAGCTCACTTTGTGGGCTTCAGATTCAACGGGGAAGAGCATTACTACATTTCATGATTATAATTAGAAACTTAAACCTGTGTAGATGTCTTCAAATACAGGTGTTCTAGGTTGCAGTTCTAGCAGTGTACGTTTCATTTTAACCATGGTCTTTTGATCCTTTCAAGATTTTTAATTTTGTTCATCAGAATACATGTTCTTAAAGGGAGAAACCATGGATTTTTTTTCATTGTTAACTGCCATGAATTTCACTTTTTTTTTCATTTTTAATTTTTTGTTGCACTAACTTTTAAAGAATATGTAAATGACAAAGATTGAATATATGCAAGGGCTACAATGTGATAATTTTATATATATGTATGTTGTATAATGACTATCACAATCAAATTCACACATCTGTCACCATTCATGCTATCCATTAGATCACCAGCACTTCTTAATTTTATAACTACCTACCATTTGTGACAACATGGATGAACTTGTAGGACATTATGCTAAGTGAAATAAGCCAGACACAGAAAAATACCATATAATCTCCTGTCATACAAAATCTAAAAGTCAAACTCACAGAAACAGACAATAGGATAGTGGTTGCCAGGGAAAGAGGGGTAGGGGAAATGGGGAGATGCTGATCAAAGGAAGCATGTATTTTTATCTTTATATTCCTAATATCTAGCTTTGTGCCTAGAAAATATTAAGTTCTTCATAAATACAGAATAAATGAAAAATAAAAGGAACTGATATGGTAATTGGAAGCAGTGGATGAGGTAAAACAAAAGGAATCCATCATAACCATCACAAATTACTAGAATTGATAGTTATTAGATTTATCTAATATTTACCCTTTAATTTTAAATATTATATATATATACATACAAATAAATCTCATTAACTAGGATTTGTTTAAGGCACAGATTCCTGATGGAAAAATTCAGGATTTTAAAACAGTCAAGACTTTTTACTGAGGTTAGCATCTGAAATGTTAAAAAAAACAAAAGTTTCAGAATTTGTGACATTTTAAATTTATAAACTAACTAAATAAAAGGAACTAGGCTTGTTAGCACAGAACATCCATAATTCAGGTATTATATTATGGCTTGAATAACTTTTAAAATTTAGTTATTCACATTATCAATTTTAAATAATTCTCTCTGTATATTTTTATAAACTGTTAAAATATTAGCACCTTTCCCATCTGTAGCTATAAATAGTGACCCCTAACAATTCTATTTAGTAACATATCCCAGTATTTTCAAAGAGAAAAAAATATATTAATATTACAAAGTAAGAAGGTCTTATCTGCCGTAAGTTGAATGAGCTTGTCCACAGGACTTAGAGGCGGCCCGAAGGCAAAGACGCAGAGACAAGAACCAACAGGGCATGTGACAGGCCTTCTGATTCACCCTAAAGCAAATTACAGACCTCATGAATATATATATGTTTGTGTGTATTGTGGGGGGAGGTACACTGAAGTTATATTTGAGCTCTTTTCAATACCCAAGGACCTGTAACTATGGCTGGAGGGTCCAAATAACAAGGTCCTTCAGTCAGGAGTGACATTCAAAATCATGTCCTAGTCTCTATGGCATGTTGAACTGAGAGAGGCCTAAGCAATGAGATTGAGGTAAAAAGAAAATTTACCCATGTTTAGGAGAAAGTCTTCAACAAGAGGACATAAAATCAATGATATGAATGAAATTCTAAAATGCTAAGCGCAGAGAAGGCAAATCATAATGTCAGTCTTTGTGGGCTGGCTATGCAAACCTGTCAATGCATAGCAGAAGGCCACAATTAAGTAAGTAACTAGGTTGTCAAATATAGAGCTATTCCCCACCTCTATGTCCCCGGGAAGGTCATGACACTTGGAGCAGGGAAGGGACAAGGGAAGGTAAGGCAAAAGCCACAGTGTGACACTTTTCAGTACCAGCAACTAGGTGGGACTAAGGCAGGCAGGAAATTACTTATGTTTAGAGAAAGACTAATTCCCAGTGTTATACAAATTACGGAGCTGGGCATGGCAAGTAATTGCTATTTTTAATATTTGCTATTTTCAGATTATTTTAGTGTTAAATATATGATTATACACCCCCCCACTGCACCCCCAGCAAGATATTTTGTTTCTTGTAACAATGTTCTGTTCTCACCCAAATCATCCCCATATTGTAGCGCTTTACACCTATGAATAAAGCACTGCCCACAGGGACATTTCACAAACTTGGTATCCAGAAACATTTGCAATCAAAATTGCTCTTTTTCTTCTCCAATGCTCTACTGAGTGTCCACGCAATTTATCCAAAGTTTAAGGTAAGGAATTAGGCTCTGGACAAGTAAGCAACTTTAGTATGATGATATTATTCAAAGTACACAGCTATTTTCTCTTCAGACTTCATCTTTACAGAAAAGGAACACTTAAACTACTCCAAATAATTTTTGCTAAATATTACAATCAATATTTTATAAAATAATTTTTCCAGGTAATTTGGCTCATGAGAGCAAAATTATTTCAACATATAAGATAGTGGGTTTTAAAACATGGTGCACATGAATTTCCAGGGGAGTTTGCAGATCCTTGGACTATGCCAAGAGGCTCTGATTTTGTAGTTTGATGACAGAGCTTGGAAACTTATTTTTAACCAAGATCATTACTCTGCCAAATGCCAAATAAACCAGAGATCAAAGAAAAATGAAATGGAAAGGTGTTAGTGCTGACAGTGTTTGGACAGTAGAAATGGAGCTTTGAGAGTTGGAGGAAGGAGGATTTCCTTTTGATTGACTAAAAACTGCCAAAATCATCTCTGAAGGAAGCCATGTTTTATAGCCATAGGAGAATTACAGAGAGTAAGGGATTATGATAAAGCTTTTATCTTGGACAAAACTGATGTGGTGACAGTGCTATGATGGATGAAATTAGCAGAGAGAATATCATGCTATAAAATATAAAATTTCCTGAGTATCCCAGAAAAAAAAAAAAGGCATCTGGTCATTAATTAGCTTATCTTTCTGAACAGTTTTAGTTTTAAAATATTATTAAATTGTCAAAGAAAAGTTTTCTTTAAGCTCTTAAGTAGAAAGATTAATATCTAAATGTAGTTCTAAATACCCTTCCAGAGTAGTTCAAATTAAGCCCTATTTTTCTCTGTCCCCATGCACGATTGAAAATAAATAAATAAAACCAAATCACATTTGACTCTATATCCAAAAAGTGATTACTTTGTCATTTTCACTTCAATGGGACACATATGCCAACCACAACAAATTACTAATGTGTTCTATGATATTTTGCAAATAAATACAGTGTTTTCTTTTTTTTACTTGTGAGTACCATCTGCAGTATTTCAAGCATGAAAAATATTGTAATGCTTCAGGGAATTTTATATAATTGGTGCTATATTTTTCTGAGAATGGCTCAAATGACTGATTATGAAATATTTGTCCAGTTTAACTTATATTAACTGTTGAAAATAATATCCCCATTCTCTGACCTCAATTTGAACAGTCACCCTGCTTCCTCACCAATCACCCCTAGTGTCTTGCCATATTCCTGCCACTTTACAGGAAAACAAAATAAAACACTTCGAATGGATTATTTAAGTATAGAAAAGGATTTTCCCCCTGGAAGTCCTTGGTCATTTCTCATTAAACATAAATACAGAGATGAAGATTAAAGCTCCTTCCTACCATAGCTAGGTAATCTGTCATCTTATTATTTCATTCTTTCTGTTTTTATGGGGGCTTTCCAGACAGGGCCAAGTACCCTTCCCAGACTGCTGCTCTTGACCAGGAAACCTCCTAATCCCCCCATACTTACCAGAACCATCTGGGGCCTGTGAAGTTATCTCGGATCATTGAAAGAGGAGTTGTAGGGCTGTCTGTGGAGCTGAGCCCCCAGGCTGAGATATGAAACGCTTTGCCTCTTCACTGAACCAGCTGAGATACCTGCCTGTAGGTGATGCACATCACACTTTTTAAAAGAGGCAGCTCCACGTGATGAAGCTACATCCTGCTAGAGCAGCCCCCAAGCAAGGAGTGCCAGAAAACGAATATCACGCGAAGGTAGCAGCAGCCCACGTGATTCACAATCAGCATTGAGGACTTTTCTCACAAGGAAGAACTTGTGAACAAGTCAGATGAGCTGGGTTGCCAAATTGAGAGCAGTGAAAAGGGGGGGAACTTTTCAAAAGGACCTCTGAAAAGTTATACCCCACTTCAGAGTTTTCTATTTTTGGTCTGATCTCGACACCAATCTCGTGAATTAACCTATGGATTTTACATTGTAATTTTCAGAGGCACTAGCTTCAAAGCCAAATATTCCCCAGTGCCTTTTCTGTTATGCTTATTTCTATCAACACATATCCCATTAACTCCTTACCTTGGCTTGAGGATTGTAAATAGGGACATGGCCACTAGACCATATATATGTTCCTTGAGGGCCAGAAACGTATTTCAAAAGTAGAATCTAAATTATGTAAGATGTGATAAATGCACAGATGTCTATAGAACAAAAAAAGTAGGAATGACATTTATCAATTAACAAGCATTTACATGGTTTATCTAATTCAATCATCGCAACAACTCAAGAGGCAAGTGATAAAAAGACTAAAGCTTAAAGAACTGACACATTGTCCAGTGTGACCCAGCCTCTGAGTGGTAGATCCAAGCTTCACACTTTGGCTTTCTACCCCAGAGGGCTATGCTGTCAACCTGTATTTTCTGTCTATTCAGTAACATATGAAAGAGATTAAGAAGAAAATCTATCACACAAAACAGGTATATTTTACCTATTTTAATAGAAAAATGTTTTTCAAAACGATGCTCATGTGGACAGAATCTATGTATGTGCAAGCCTTATTTCCCTTTCTTGTAAGAAAAAAAATGTATAGCTATTTGATCTTCAAAGTTTCCAGGTACTAAATATAAATCACTTGCCTTGATAACCTACTGAATATGCTTTTGAAATCAATTAATCGAAAATGCACACCTTGGGAGTTTCTAATCAATAACCTATTTACTGGAGGATCCAAGACACTTTCTAAGTTAAGATAGAGAAATGTCTGAGCACATCAATTACCTGGAAAACAGGGTGTTTCTACATATTTGGGAAGTGGTCACTTACAAAAGGAAGTTATTGATGAACTTTCTATGAAAACCTGCAGTGGAGAAAGCAACTGTATTCATTGGGGAAATTTGTTTCCCAGACTACTGGCAACGAATTTCATCTAATCCCAAAGGACCAACTTGGTCAGGCAGAATCTACAATAGCTATTTTTTATGAGGGATTCAGGAAAGATACATGCACCTGGATTATCATAGAAGATAAGTAATGAGAAAGAGAGATAAAACACCCCAAACCAAAAAACCAAATTGGGAAGATTATGATTAGCAATGTCTCCTCTTTCAGTTTTTATACAAAAGCTGTTGATTGACTTTACATGTGCTGGTTTGCCTAATTAGAACAAAAAGTCAAGATATTAGTATCTCCTTAAATTTACATATTTAAGTCTGACTGTAATATTATTGCCCATTCTCAGTGTTGAAAAGAATGCTGACAAGGCAGAAAAGAGAAAGAATTTCCAGGCTTAACGTAGTGAATTGCTGTGAATCATTCTAGATTTCAAGGAGAAGCACATTTGTCTCAGGTGTGACTGCTAAGCTCTTGACTGGCATTTTAATATCTTAGTTCATGATCTTCCAATGTCAGTCCCCAGTGAACCCAAGCTAAAGAAATACTCCCTCTGTGCTAATTTAAAAGCTGGGTTTTGTATCCACAGCTGATGCTCCACTCCGAATCAGCAAGCTTCTAAGAACTGAATCAAAAATCTTCACATGCTTTTTTCTGAACACAGTAATACCTGCTATTTAGAGCTTAACGTAGGAAAGCCTGAGAAGAGCATGGTCATGCAAAGGAATAAAATCTGTCCAGCATTCAACTCAGCTCCTAGTCAAGAGCAGCCATCAATATAATGTGAAAATAAATGCATGGACAGATGGCATTGATAAACACCAGAGCCAGAGCATGCTTATGCTGTGAACTCACTAACAGAGAAGTTACCCAGATAATCCAAATCAACAAATACCAGCCCTTATCACCCCAGTCCCATGACCCAAATCACTTTAACTCTGGAACACCACTGCATTGTAATATCCTTATTTAAGGATATTAAAAACTGCTTTTTAACCTTTGTTTTTAGATATCCAACCTTTGATCTTTCTAGTGAAGCTTTGTAGGGTTCAAACACATTATAAAAACAGTGAGACTTGTAAGATCAGAGCCATGATGAAGACAGGAAAGAATTCTGGCTCATCATATGGTAAAGAAGTACCATTAACATGTAAATTTAAACTTTTGTTGCTATTATCATTAGCATTGCTGTTGTGTTGGTTTTCTACTCTACTGATTGGATGGATCACTGAAACATCAAACATGTAAGAGCTTAAGCAATGTTTTCTGGAGTCACATAATGAATTTCAGATAATTCGTAGTTAATAATTAAGTGGATGAAAGAAAAGATTTAATTTTTTTTTCATTTTTTAAACTGACAAATTAAAATTGTCTATATTTATGGTACACATTTTGCAATATGAAAAACATAGAATGGTTAAATCAAGCTAATTAACTTAAGTATTACCTCAAACTTATTTTTTTTGTGTGTGGTGAGAACCCCTAAAATCTATATTCTTGGCAATGTTCAAGTATACAATATATTGTTGTTAACTATAGTCACAGTGTTGTACATTTCTTGAACTTATTCCTATTGTGTAAACTGAAACTTTATATCAAACCAACATCTCCCCACGCTTCCCACCCCCACCCACCAGCCTCTGGTAACTAACATTCTAGCCTCTGCTTCCATATATTTGACTTTTTTTTTTATTAAAAAGATATTTAATCTTAAGCAAAACCCTTTGGAGAAGGTTTAAATACATAAAGACATACTGATTTAAAGGCTTGTATTTGGACTTAGAAAGACCTCAGGTGCCACCTGCTAGCTCTGTGATTTTAGACAAAGTTATTTAACCTAACTTCAGATTCTTCATCTGTAAACCGCTGATCACGCTATCTGACTTACAAGCTTATTTTGGGTTAAAGTGAAAAGGTATAAATTACAGTACTTAGCATGTAGTAAACATTCCATAATTAGTCCCTGCTATTATTTTAGTAGAACTGATATGAGCAAAAGTGGAATCAGTATTATAAGTAACTCTGAGTGAAATTTATCTTTAGTGGGTTCGTGTAAAATATTGCCGACTATCAGATAAAAAGTGAAACGTTCTCATCAGGTCATCGTTGGCACGACAACTTCTACATAGAAACAATTGTTATATCTGTTCCCTAAAGTCAATGGGGAATCAATCATATCTTTTAGAATGTATACAGCAAAGATTTGAATGTTGTTCTTTTTTGGTTCAATTAAAGTTACAGAAAATACTGCAGAACATAAAGATTCATATTCCTCAGTAACAAGCTTTACGTTTAATTGTAAGATTTAATTAGATTCTTTATGAAATGTGTAAAGAAGTAGTGCAGGTAATTTTGTAGGAGGTATCTATGATATGTATTCATTTATAATTTCATTGGACATATATCTTTGTGTTGCTTATTACAAATTGTCATAATAAGAACCATAGCTCTTTACTCTCAATGTTGGCAACATCACTGTCCATCATTGTCATAAAAGGGTAAACCACAAAGTCCGTGAGCTACTTATGTTTAGTAAAAATGTTAATGAATTTTCAAATTAAGTTCTATGAAGTCCTTAATTTTAAATTCAATCTGGAAATTTGTCTCCCTCATAAATGGGTATCCATAAAATCTTTAAATTTATTTATGATTGACGCATAATAATTTTACACACAAGGGCTGTCTGGAAAGTATCCAGCCATTGTTAATATAATACGAATAGTTACATGGATGGCTATTTTCCAGACAGCACTCACATTTATGAGGTACAGTGTGGTATTTCCATACATGTATATATAATGCAATGATCAAAGCAGGGTAATTAGCATATTTATCACCTTACACATTTATCATTTGTGATGAGTTCAAAAACCTCTCTTCTACATATTTTGAACCGTAATTATTAACTCCATTCTATTATACTGTAGAAAAAATCAGAATTTCTCCTAACTATAGCTTTGTATGCATTGACCAATCCCACAAAATCTTGTTTTACTTCATTCTTCTACTTAAATATTTTAATTTACTATATAGTGCACGTTTTTAATGTACTATATAGCTTTGAGGTGATATAATTAATTACGCCCATATTGCACAGGTTAAGCAATCATATAATGGTCACATAAAGAACAAGGTAAAGCTTGTCTGATCCTTGAAACTAACTTATATTTGCCTCAATTATAATTTAAACATAAGACTTGGAATCAGGAAGAAATACCTTGGGAAATTCTTCTACATTTGACAGAATGAGAATTTGGAAATATTTATTCTAGTCAATATTGGAAAGCTTATCAAGGAGGTAGCTCCCAAGTTTTCCTCAAAATAAGGTATCTTATCTTTCCTCAGAAGTGTTCTGGTACAAGCAAATTTACCTGTCATAGATAATTTTATTTGTAATTTTTTTATATTTTTGCTATTTTTTTAAAGAAACAATGCCCACTATATTTTTTACTTGTTTTGATCACTTTTCTAAATTAAGTTATCTGAATTTTAATCTAGTTTTTTAAAATCCCTTTCAACTTCATGGTCACTACAAAGTCAATACACCCCCAGAAAAGCAATAAAAACAGAAACAATATTTGACCTGTTGCCCATTTTGACAGATGAGGCCAAACAGCAAGTGTTCTTGCGTGTAATTGTACCTCTTGGCATATCTACGGATAATACTCGAAAACTCCCAGAAGCTACCAGTAGTATCAAAATTTATTTTCCTCTAACAATTGTACTATTAAATTGAGGAATTTAGGACACTTTTACACTGACTTTTAAAATGAATGTAAGAAACAAAAGTATGTTCCTTCTTTTTTTGCTTGTCAAATAGCCACAAATCAAGCAAAATGAACAAATCCAATAGCACAGTATTTACCAGCTTTCCCCATTGCTAGTGATTTCTTTATTGGCATCTAATTGACTCAAGGTGGTGATGGTCCTAATCAACTTACTGTCACAATTCATGGCATGATATAGTCTTGAGCCCAAGTCAAGGCTGCCCTCCTTCTTTTAACAGAAGCAAAAGGTATACAATGTTTGATTAACAAGTCAAAATGAAACACTGCAAGAAGACAATTTTAAAAAAAAGGAAACAAAACCAGAGCAACTATTTATACAAAGCTTTGTAGTGTTCAATATATCCTCATATACTCCTCAGCTGAACCTCACAGTAAATGCCCAGTAAAATTAAGGGGAAGGGCTCTTTCTAAAACCGCAGAGGCTCTCTCTCTCTCTACTTTGCCATATCATCATAGCTTATCAACAGAAACAAAAAGAGAGCCTCTAGAATCGCACCAAGGAAATACCATTTGAAGTACTAGGACACAGAGCTTACCTTAAAAGTACACTAACAAAAAGAAATGCACCCAGTATATAAGGCAAAGGAATATAATCTTCAGTCCTCAAGATTAGCAGGATGAATGACAAGAGAAGAAATACTATAAGGATAGAGGATCTCAAAGGATGAAATGGGATCAGTGACAATTGCCAGCAATCACAGAGGAAATTAATTGTAAGAAAATTCATAGAAAAAGAAAGGTTTATTTTCAAAACCCTTGGTGGGAAATGGTCATGGAAACTCTTAAGGCTGCCCCAATTTTCTGATGGACTCTGGTGCAGCAGGGATATTTTCATTAGCTGAGTTTTATTCTCTTCATTCAATCTGCTCCATATTCCCTATTTTTTCTTGGATGGATGCCTCTATGGAAAGCATTGCTCCATAGGGCTGGGAGAGCTCTACTGGTAAGTGAGCAGTGAAGGGGATGGAATGATCCAGGGTTTAAGTGTATGAGAAAAGAGGTATTTGGGGAAATAAGCTGTAATAAAAGGGAAAATAGGTCACTTAAAAATGAGAAATCGAAGTAGTGGTGATTGTTAGTAGACCAGTGTATTTGTTTTCCCCTTTTCTATCCCTCAACATCAGTTGTTAGCCCTGGAAGTAGGAACTTTGGCTGCAGCTCTCAAAACCATAAGCATGTTAATCATCAGCTCTATGGAAAACACACTTCACTCCAATGCATTTGCCTAGTGGTTATTGCAATTGGTTATGTCACCATTTCAAATGCTTTGCCCTCAGTGCCCAGCATTGGAAATGGAATGAAGGAGATCTTCACGTTTGTCTTTCCCCTAATGGCAGCTTTCTCAAGTCCTCAAAATCCTCTGACTTCTTGTTGCCACTGTGTAAAGCATCATCCTGCCTCTTCCCATTTGACTTGGCATATATTAGGGGAAATGGAAAAGAGAACAACAATTCATTGGAATGGAGCCCTGAGTAAGTTAAATGCCTCCTGAATAAATGTGTGGTATCTCTTTCCCAGGCCTAGGTAATTGCTTTTTTATTTATCTCAAACCATTTTCATCCTCTCCCATAGCCTAATAGAGTCACTCTCTGCACACAGTGCATTTCCATCACAGAAGCTCACAGGATGCAGGCTTTGCTGATAATAAATAAATAAATAAAAGCATGGAGTCCATATTGCAGCTAGTGAAAGCTGAAGTTTTACATTTATATATTAAATTAAAATTGCTTTCTGTTCATATTATACAAAATGTAAACGGTAGTTCAGTCAGGCAGCAGACAGAAGTTGGCTACTTTTTGCGCAGAGATGTCTGAAATTTCTATTTCAGGGCAAACACTCCTCACAGGCCATACAGACATTTATTAAGAAGCTAATATGACAGTATTCATTCTAATCACATTTAGTATCTGTCTTTTGCAAGAGTAAAAGTTTGACTGAAGAAAGAGCATTAATATCTTTTAAATGAGCATAGTTGATGAATACTCTACTTAAAGTAAATGGAAAAATTCTAATGGAAAGAAATAATTTTAAGTGAACAAAAAGAAAGTGAAGATATGAAGAATGCATTATCATTCTACATGGAACCATTATCTATGTCAAAAGATTCACTTCTTAACACCAATCAGAACTTTACACCTTTTCCCTTAACCAGATACTCAGGGAGCTGTGATCTACAATCTGAGCCATTGTCTTCATGAATAGAGCCACAGGCCATGAATTATAAAAATAACACATTTCAGTAATGAGAAATCTTTTTCATCATCAAAATACAGACTATTTTATGATGCTCTGGAGGCCCTATAACTAAAAAAAACATTTGCTACTAGTAGACACATGTGAACAATAAACATAACACAAAGCAGTTATGCTTTGTCTGTGTTTAGCCAGTATAATGGAAATACGCCTGATTTTACAGAGAACAACACTTTGCCAGAAAATAGTCCCTGTGACTTCAAACTTGCTTCAGCTTTCTCTGATCTCAGACTTGGCACATGAAGACAGCTCCAGTTAAACAAATACTTGGGGTAGTAATTAATGTATATAGAAGAAGAATGGCAAACACCTGACAAAGGTGCCAACATGCCCACATTTTACTGTCAGAACAGACACAACCAATTCATTATGGTATTCTTCTCCAGCAAGCCAATATTTGCATTCAGAGGACACAGAAGAGAACACAAGGCCGTGCCTAGCAATGGATCCATGTCTCAGTTTCTTCACTATTAGCATAGGTAGACAGAACTTCTCGCTTATAGGGTTTCAGAAAAAAAATTAAGAATGGTATGATGGGCAATCTATTTTTTTAAACTATTTAGATTAACCTCGTTTTACAGATATAGAAAGTAAGGCTAACAATAGTGAAGTGATTTGCCCAAATCAACAGATTTATTTGTAAAACAGAAAAGCATCTTGGGGGTGGGGATTAATCCAAACTATTAATTTCACAGATATGGAAAGTGGAGCTCAGAGCAGAAAGATTCATCAAGAACAGGTAACAACTCTCATATCAACTTCAAGCAATTGCAGTGGCTTCCTGGGCTATTATGCTGAGAAGGAATTTAAAGTTGAGCCTAAGCCTAATGGGAAACGGTAATGTCTCCTAGCTTAGGCAGTGGGGAGGGGGAGAAAAAATATGATATCTGCTATACATTATTTAACCTCCTTATTCTAAGCCTAACTGCACCAAAATAACTTCATGATAATGATTTGGTTTCCCATCTAATTCCCTCCACCTTCAAGGAGAGAATGCTCTTGTCATGTTTATGTAAATATTCTAGTTTATATGAAAGCTAAGTTTTCCAACAGCTATAAATAAGTTGGTATTCTGATTTAATACAACAGTTCTGTGAACTTAGTTAATGCTCCTGAGATCATGTCTCATAATGCTGCAAGTTTCAAGGTCAGACTCTGGAATACAGTAGCATCATCAAAGTCATGTGAGGCTGTTTGGGGGAAAGACAACTGACTTTTTCGTTATTGCCTTGTAACAAACCTCAGCTTTTTCATGTTCTAAACATTGTTATCTTCAAACCTTCATCCAGTATATTTTCACCTAATTTAGTCAACAGTATAGAAAATCACAACTTAGAAAATATATTAGAATATTTCACTTTAAAGCAGTGTTTATCACAAGGTCCCCAGTAATAACAACCTTCCTTGGTGTGATTAAAGTATGATTTTATTCTCCCAAATAGTTTAAAAATAACTGCTCAGTAACATAGATATACTGCATAAAGTAAAATTCACATGTCCATGAACGTCTACAAATCTACAGTCAAATAATTGGTAATATGCAAATATTTTTCATTCTAAAGTCAAACAGCAAATGGCATTTCACAAGATCTACTTTGGAAGAGAGCTGTGATTACTACTACTCTACTATGGAGTCACTAAAGGTAACACAGGTGCAGGAAAGGGATTACAGATTCAGCTAGAAAAGCCATCATGGCTAACTTGTATTTGGCAACTGAAGAACAGCTTGACCTAAGTTTGGAGGAATTTCATTTCTGTATGGAAGTGGGCATGCTTGCCTTATGTGGGCTTAAGAACAGAAAAAACATAGCTTTTCATGGCTTCTTATTTACTGCTCGTATGTGTTTACAAGAAGAAAGAGATATTGAAAAATATTTTACTGGTCTTTCTGGATAGTTGCTGTTGTCCATTAGTTCCCTGACGGCACTATTTTCTATTGCTTTCCTTATGCCTAGGTTGCAAGAATACCAGCTTCTAACTATGACAAATACATTCACATTCTGAAGGAAAACAGGCAAAAGCATAGATTGAACGTTAAGGCAGAATATGTCAATGCCACTTAGACTATCCCATTTTGTGAAGTTTCCCGAGGACCATTAGCAATTGTAGTTAATTGTTGATCCATACCAATGGCCTTGTATCCAGTCGTATTCCTTGGTCAAAGCATTCTTTGTGGCTTTTATCATTTTAGCAGACAATAGAGTTGTTAATTTTGTTGCAATTTTCTTTAACTAAAATCACAAAATTGCTACAATTGTGGTGTGGATCTGAAAATTGGCCTCTCCAAGACAAATGCAGTACTGGGAAAAAGACTAAAATTGTGTATTGGATTACTGAGAAATAATGGAACTGTTGGCACAATAGAAACTATAGTTAAAAGTTCTTGTTTTATAATTAGACAACAATTTTAAAAGTGTTTGTTATTATTTCTTTCAACAGTAAAAGGAGTCCCAGCTGGATGTTTTTCTATTCTGTACTGACATAATAAATTAATATCAATTCATGACCAGATTTCAATGATGTAATTTCAAGTGAAGGAAGCAGAGAGGAAGGATAGAGGGGAGAGAGAAAAGGGTGTTGGGGGAGAGAACGAGATTTATTTTGATAGGGAATTACCCTACCATTCTAATCCTGTGAATATACTGGCAGGCATGAATATAAACATTATATTACCTCAGTGACACACAATGGGACTTTCATAGTGCAAGAGTAATTAAGCTTGAAATCGTAATTTCTTATTCTCAACAACCATGGAAAGAAAAGATTTTGTTTCAATTACTGACATATACTATAATATTTTGTTTGTAGTGATGAAATTATTCACATCTTTGTAGAAAAACTAAGAAAAATACTGAGCTTATATGCAGAAATAATTCACAAAAGACTAAAAATGACAATCAAAAAGAACTTGAAATCTTCACAAAAAGTGTGTGTGTATATATGTGTGTGTGTATATACACCCCACACATCCAATTTACATTATTTGTTTTGATTATCATAGTAACATTTGCTTAGGTTAAAGAATTTGCCATGTGAGATTTGAGAATATTTTGGTTGTTTTATTTTCATGATTGTAAATATTATCATCCTTATCCATATTTTTTAAAGAAATTTGCTGATTCTTGCTTAAGTAGAGATTCCTGAAGAAGATTATAGGCCAAATGTTACATATATTTGTAAACTATTCCTACATATTGCAAGATTTTTTTACTGAGAAGTTTTTTCTCATCAACTTACTTCTGAAAGCAGTGTACATAGGGATCTCTTACCAAACCTGTTCGTATTGAGTGCCATCACTGGAAAAAAGTTAAATCTTTACCATTTTCAGAAGCAGAAACTTAGAATAAATTACTATAAATCCATTTTACAAAAAGTTTCATTGCATTCTGCAAAAGGAGAACAAGATAAACTAGGTTAATGGAAACTCCACCCCCATCTACGCAAACATGGGAACTAACTACCACAGAATGCCTCATACCCAAACCTGCCTGGTCAGTGTCACTAGCTCTTCAAGATATGAAGTTTAAAAATAAAATAAAATCTCCCTGGGCTTACTGAGAAGTTTCTAAAAGCTTTTCACCATACTTTCTCATATGTGTTTTAATTCTCTGACATGAAAAATGCTTCAGGAAATGGGAATCAACACCTACTTCCTAGCTACAGTTGAAAATCAGAGATAAAACAAAATCTCTATTCAGAGGAGAGATCACTTATGTTGGGAGATATTTGTTACTGTGTGTTGAGCTGAGTTCCCCAAATTCTGCCTGTCTCTGAAGACATCTTGTTGCACATGATATGTTCAAGGATAACGCAAAGCAACTGCCACTAAAACTACAGGGAGTGGTCCTACCGAGACAAACCCTAATACTTAATCGAAGTATATTTTCAATGTTTAAGGGAAGCATCTATGATTTTCTTAAATGCCTCTAAGTATTTCCATATATATTATATTGCAGGTGTCCTTATTCCTTTTCAGTTATATTTCAGCAGAAAATAAAATATTTGGGACATTAAAATTGACTTTATTTTCTTATCACATTATTTTACAAAATAATTTGTAAACTTTTCAAGAATAGTTCTTCACTAATATGGGAGACTTGAACAAATGACAATAGGGGAAAATGTATCTTATAGCAGTTTCGTGAAGTAACTTAAAAAAATTCCATTCAACGAAAATACGTTTGAATGCCTGAACTCAAATATTTGAGTCTATGAAATGCTGCTGAATTAAGAGATACATACGGCAAGACCTCTTCCCTTGAAAAGCTCACCCTGCCCACAGAAGAGAAAGGGCCCTGCTGCACAATTCTAAAGCAGATTGATGGTGCACAGATGAAGACAAAGAACAGAGGGGCGTGAGGTTGGAGAATTAGATTAGTAACTGTTTCTAAGATGTATTCTAGAGAATTTGGTGCTAGCTAGGGTAAAGGCAAGAGGCAGGATGAATCTAAGTTTTCTAGCTTGACACACTAAATGGTAGGTAATTCATACTAAACATGAAAGCAAGAACATATGAGAGCACATTTGAGAGCAAGAAGGGTGTAGTGAATGTGGAGTGTGCTGACCAGTTTCCACCTCAGTCTCTCCCTCACTGTGTAGCAACCAAACAATCTGGGGAGATTGATCTCATGTCCAGAGGCAGACTTGATAAATCTGAGCTAATTAGGGTAATGGCTTCAGAGGAGGCAAGCCTAAGCCCAGTGAGCAGGGCAGTCTTTCCCTTTATCACAGAGATTTGGAATAGGCATACAACCCTCTTATGTCACTGAAACATTCAGGAGAGTTTTGCTAGAGAAGGAGAGATAAATAGGAGAGACTCTTCCTAGCTATTAATACAATGAAAGAACTTCAGAAAGACATTTCTCTGAATGAAAAAGTTACAAAAATTGCTATTCTGGAAGCCATCCTACATGCGAGATGGAAACCAGATAAAACTATAACAAAAAAATGGACCCACAGACTCGATTGAACTCTATCTGACCCTATGCTATCTCTGAATTTTGTAGTTATTTGAGTTATTTTGAGTTGGTTCATTAGCCACTTGCCAAAAATATTCTAATTAATCCAAAAGTCAGTTTCATGTGAGGCCTAATAAGTTTGAAAGGCTTATGAGATATACAGACATCGCTATGAAGTAAGCAACGGGGAATAGAAATCTGTAACTGAAGGAAGTACCTGGGGCATGTGATATGCCCCAGGAAGTACCTGGGGCAAGCTTGTGTGGCTTGCAAAGTATAAGTAGAAATGCAAAAAGTGCTACATCCAAAACGCATACAGTTTCTATGCACTTCATAGCATAAGGCATTATTCAAATAAAGATTTACTGTATATTTTATACTTTCTAGAAGGTTTAATATTGTTAAAAATTAGATTTTAGGGTAATTATAAAATAATGCTTCTGTGCATTTCTGATACTATGGTACATAATAAATTTGGACATATAGAGTTATCTCTGATATAAAACACAAATTAATAAAATACTTATATATCCTTGTTTATTTGAAAAAGGTATTTTATTATGTCTTAATTTTTCTATAAATTGCAAATCTACAGTCTCTAGACAATGATACTAAAAAAAAAATAAAGTATACATTAGAATAAATGACCAAAAATATTTATATTTCAAGATTGTGTGTCACAGATAATATATCTACCTACATTTGAAAATCAGATTAGTTATTTCTATGGCTTGAATGTCCCATCCAAAACTCATATTGAAACTTAATCCCCAATGTGGATAGTGTTGAGAGGTGGGGCCTTTAAGCAGCAATTAGATCATGAGGGCTCTGTTCATACGGTTTGATGGTTTGTTTCATATGGTTTAATCTGTTCATATGGTTTGATGACTTAATGGGTTGATGGATTAATGGGTTATCATGAGAGGGGGCCTGGTGGCTTTATACTAAGAGAGGATCTGAGACAGCATGTGAGCACACTCACCCCCTTCACCTTGTGCCACTGAGGGACACCACAAAGAGCCCTCGCCAACAAGAAGGCTTGCACCAGATGTACCCCTTCAATCTTAGATTTCCCAGCCTCCACAACTGTAAGAAATACATTCCTTTTCTTCATGAATTTCAGGGCATTCTGTTCTAAACAACAGAAAATGGACTAAGAAAGTTATATAATTTAAGAAATAAGCAAGATCTCTGTAATTACTGCTGCAGCCATCAGTTGGTACTATGGTCAATATTGTGTAATTTTCCACTAAAAGAATGTTTTCTTTACTAAAAAATCTAAGCTATCTTGAGTACTTATAACTATTAGATAACAAAAGTAACATTTCATTTTAGCAGATTTAAGATAATTTAGCTCTTTTCATAGCAGGTCCCATAAGATCAATTCCATAAGGTCGTGTTCTTCTATAAGACCCTATAATGGCTTCCAATTATCGACAGACTGAAAGCATGTTCCTCCCATCTGAACAATCCAGCTATGAGTCCCTGACACTCCTCTTTGCCTTCTCTTTATTTTCTTCTCCTGCTATTCTCACACACTTGTCTCTGTACACACATATGTATGTGCATATAGCTCTGTGCCTCTAAAACCTCCTTCTCCCTCATTTAAGGCTTGTCTATCATTTAATATCTAGTTAAGGTTTTATAAATTTTCTAGAGTAGGTCTAAGTTAATTTTCATTCCCTGGACTACTTTTAATGTTAGTAATTTGTACCATACACTTTGGAATGTGTATATATATATATATATATATATAAATCTCCTAATATTGATTGGTTTCAGTTCCGTGCATGTTATTTCCTCGAAAGTACATTATATGCTTAGGAAAAATAATATTTCATAGTGATTATAGTTTTGCATTTGTGGGACTATTTTAACATTAAAATATTTTTAATTAAATAGCCACAGACAAATATAACATAGTGATCATAAGTATGTCTTTAATAGTATGACTCAAAATTTTAGGCTTTCATGCAAAGGTTTTAGATAAAGTTCCTATTCTTACAATTTTAAATGCAATTGTAGTGCTATTTACATAGAATGAGAAAGAAAAAAGAAATAGGTAATAAGAGTCATTATATGAGCATCTCCTCAAAAGTTTAGAGGAATAATAGTGAAAAAAAAATGTTAAAGATGGAAGGAGAATATATTTGAACATTTCTTCATTAAATTAAAATAACATTCTATTGAGACTTTGGGGTTGATTTTGATGGTTCTGAGACAGATAATTGTGACTACATCCCTCCTTGGAAAATATCTTTTGTGTATCATGAAAAGTGTAAACTATCACTATAAAATAATACAAGTCTAAGTATCTTCTAAGTTTAATGCCTAAACAGAACTTTAGTAAAGGTATTCAATATAACTGGAGAATAATGTCTCCAATTTATATAGAACAATGTAGTTCCTATTAAATAGAATTTTCTTTGGTGAGGACTAAGTACAGCTTATACAATATTGTTCATTTATATTTTATTTAAGTGCAATCATGTTAATTTTTTTGGATTTATAGTTTTCAACCTCAGTATTCAAATTTATTTCAATGTAGACTCAGAAAATTTAGAACCAAAGGGTTTCTATATGAAAGAGCATAGGGTTACACATACTATTATTTCATTTATCAGATGAGAAAGCAATGCTACACTGATTCACGCCCCCCCCCCCCAAAGATCACAAAGTTAACTGGTAACATCATCCAGGTTAGAATCCAGGTCTCCTAATAAATTGAATTATTCATTTTCCTGATCACATATTTGGCTTACTCAAATATTTGATTCTGTTTTATAATGAGACTATTTTGAGACAGATATAAGTGATCAAATTACTATATACCATCTCAAATTATCTTTTTATTCAATGTGGGTGGGATCAAAGATTCCTTTACTTATTTATGACTCCCACTTTCAAAAGGATTCAAGATATTCTGCATGTTTAAATGTGATATAGAATAAGCATACATTCCTCACATATTGCCTCCATATATAAGGCAACGTTAATAAAAGGATTCTCCTAGGACCTGAGATTCGGTAATTTTTTCCTCCTAAATTTGACAAGCTGTTATTTCACAGTTCAAGAAATACATAATCTTCAAAAGTCTATAGGGAGAAAAGCATCCATATTCAGTTAAATTCTCAACTCAAACCTGTTGTTTTCTCTCAGGTCAAGAGATTACTATAGCTGGCAGGTAAATGGGTTTAAGCTCAAGAGTTAATAAGGAACTTCCTCCTCTCAGGTTCATATGAAAGCAAGGCCACCAGTGAAGAAGATTCAAAATGTGATAGAATCTGAGATTTTGCCCTGGAGTAGGGGTAGGGAATCCCTCTGGATCCCCAAGAAGGAAATGTAGAACCACCAGCCAGTTTGAGTGAGATTGGTTTTCTTACTCCACAAAGAACTGAGCAGGAGCTAAGGAGCTAGACTAATTCCTTTTCCCTCAGAAAATCAGAAAAGTGTAAACAGACTTGGTAGCAAAATAAATAAATAAATAAATAAAAATCTCTTGAATCACAACCTGACTTATTATGTACCTTTAGCCCATAGACACAGATAGACATCTGTGCTCTCTGTCACTCTATGCCACTGCTTCAGGATTCCAAGCAGCTGAGTCTTAGTGAGTTGAACAGCCATAATTTCAGCAGTTTTAAAATTCCCATAGTCTGGAAAGAGTCAACAGAATAACCAGAAAAAACCTCTAACTAAATGAGATAATCAGAGAAGACAGAATTTTCGATAGAAAAACTATTATAATGGTAGACTTCCATATGTCATCCTTCTTCAAAATCTAGATAGATATAGTAAAAATAAAGAATACAGTGAAGTTAAATAAGGCAGTCTACAATCTAAATTTACTACATAGAGAAAACTTTGTCACTTGAATATAAATTTTCACATACCCAGGTGAACTTCGTAGTAAATTACAAAGTCGTGCGTAACTTTTAAAACCTTCAGCAAGTTGAGATTTTATAGCAACATTCTTTGGTCATAATGTGTTTCATTCAAAATAAAAGCTAAATACATATAAAACATTGGAGATAACTATACAAATTAGTATAGGAATTATTTATTAGATAACATTTCTATTATTTCTATTTCACTAATGTTAAATTTCTTGGACAGGATGATGCTATTATAGTTATGCATAAGAATGTCTTTGTTCTTGAGAAATGCCTGCTAAAAGATTTGGGGATAATGTGTACTGATATCTACAACATAATTTCAAATAATTTAGTCAAATTTTTACACACACACAGAGCAGGTGGTATGGAGAGGGACGGAAGGGAGGGAGAAGAACTCAGTGCTGACATATGTTAATAGTCTGTAAGTCTGGATAAAGGGTATACATGTGTTTTAATATTCTTTAACTTTTCTGTAGCTGTGAAGCTTTTTGTGGTAAAGAGTAGGGTAGAGAAAAAAATTAATAAAAAGTTGAATAAATCAGTGTTTTTACTCTATGAAAATTTAGAAATGTATTAATTTTATTCTTTGGATAAGAAGGAATAAAAATAGGAAATTATATTCTCTTTTTAGTCTAGAAAACATTTTATAACAACTATTTATGGGTATTCCAAAAGCTGTCATCAGATGAAAATTTATAGCCTAAAAAATTTAGAAATGATTTAATGCTTATTTAAGATATTACAAAAAAAGGACAGCATAAATCAATTGGAAGTAATATATTCAATATAGATAAAATTTTACCTTAATGAAATAAAGATAATAAGGCCAAAAGTGTAGGTGATGACATTTCTACAAAAGAAATCCATTAGCACTAAATCTTACTGAGAAATTTAATTTCATGTAGTCTTATGTCATGGTTGGAACCTTGTCTTTTCTATATTTTGAATTTTTTAAAAATTTTTTATTACACAATCCCACATCCTCTCTGGTTTAGTATACCAAAAGATGGGTAAAAGAGCCAACAGAGAATGGCATCAGGAGAGTTGCTGTGTCTGTAACTCTTCAAGCAAGCCGAGGGTCACAGGGTGAGCTACCTAATCTCCTTGGTCCTATCTTCCTTGCTAAAGGTGACTCGGGGCTGGGTGTTGACTTGATCATTGAGGTCCTGTAACAATAGGAATGCATCAATCTAAATATCTCAATCCGATCATAATGATCATAAAAGCTGATGTTTACTGGCTATTTACGATTGCCAGACAATGAACTAAACACTGTACATGTATCATCTTATTTAATTCTTATCACAAACTCCAGAGTCAGTGTTACCATCCTCCTGAGTTCACAGTAGTCCTAAAAACAATAAGTGGTTGTGTCATGATTGCTCCCCTATATGATTATCCACAGCATATTTATTTATCAGTTTCATCTTATCCATCAGAGTTGGCAGTCACCAGGGTCCCATAAATTCAATGTATCTTTGCCCATGTCTACCTTAGCATAATGATAAGTGTGTAGGCTCTGAAGGCAGACAGCTTGAAAATTAAATTCCAGTTACAATACATACTAGCTGTATGACCTTGGGCAAGTGATTTGCCCTCACAGTTCCTCAGTAATGGAGACAGTACAACTTTACAAGGTGATAGGATCACACGAGATAGGTGAACTTAGAAGACACAGCACAGTGCCCAGTACATGGAAAGTGTACATTAAATGTTAGATATCATTATGATGGGGGACATTACTTACTGCAGTGGCTTCAAGTGGTTTTGAAAAAAGTAATTGAGTGTGTTCCAAGATTTAAAAAAAAAAAAAAAAAAAAAAAAAAAAAAAAAAAAAAAAAAAAACTTCAGGCAGAAATAGAAGAGAGGTAGAAACTGAAAGTAGCAGTATTATTCAACTAGAAGATAGCCTGTATTCAATTATATCCCCAAGCAAAGGGTGTGCTTAATATTAGGTATAAGCTTGATAAACATTTGTCAAATAACTGAATTTAGCAATCAATGTCCAAGTACTTTATAATAGAGAAGATTTAGAAGATATTCTTTTATTCATTTAAAAAATAATAGGATTAAGATATGAAACGTGGAATGTTTGAAGATCATTCCATAATGTGAGAGCATCTCACTGAATCTCCTACCATAGTGAAGGAAGATCAGACAGAAGAAATATCATCAAAGAAAGATTCATCACCAATGTGTTGAAAGCATGCAACACTGCCTATGTAACATGGGAAGATAATCTGTTCTAACCTAAAGGTAAGTTCTAGTTTGCTTTTGAGCTTTCTGCTTTCCATGGTGGAAACATTAGCTTTGGGTGGCTTATCTGCAGCTCTCCTTCCTATTTTATGGAAGGAATAATTAAAGAATGAAATAATACATAAAGCATAAAGAGTAGTCAATATATTCCCCATCCATTTACAAAAATAAAATTTTCCAGAAAGTCATAAGCTCAAGCTAAAACCTGGATCTTACTATTTTTTCCTCCATAAAAGAAGTTAATAAGAGGTCAAGTAACAATGACCCTCCAGATAATTTACCACAGACTCTGAGGTGGAGGGCACAGAATTTGTTAAAGGAACTTCTATTCTTCTGGCATTCTACATTTCCATAATGCCATGCCTACAGGTATTTAGGAATTTAAATATAGATGCAAATTAGAATATAGTTTGATGTTTTAAAAAACATATTATATAAATACAAAAAAACAGAATAAACAATTATTGTTAATTCTTTAACTACAGTATTCTTTCTCCAACCTCAGGCTCATATTTCTGAATCCCCTCATGGTAAAATAATTTGTAGAAGCATACCTTAAGGCCCCATTGGGAAGTAGTGTTAGAGAAATAAAATACAAAACATGTTTGAACTAAATCAATGCTTTCAATGGGTTTAATATTCACTAAAATAATTGCTGACATGGATTAAAGTAGTAATGATATGTATTCTTACAAATTTAAGAAAAAAATGAGCCAAGAAACAGACATCTTAAGGCAGATAACTTTTTTTTTTTCTAGGGAAAAAAACGTTTAAAGGACTTAGCCTTTGTGGAATATTTAGGGAATGTTCTAGATGAGCAAGAGTAAAATAAAAAGAGGGGTAACCTACTGTGTGTAATAAATGAACAGGCACCTGCCAAGTGGGCCTGCCAGCAGGCTCTGAGGAACGGCACAACAAGCTAAAGATGAGGGAGGGGGCTAGAGACAGTGTAGAAGAGATGACCAGTTCAGAGTTTTACCCTAGGGAGGGAATGACCTAAGGTCTATTATTAGAAAAGCTGTTTTATTATTCATTTCAAATGTATCTACTTTTTGATTATAAAAATCCCTAGCCATCACCTTCAAATATTCACTAAAAGTCTCCTAAAAACAATCAACCACCTTACATGAAGGGTTTTTTATGAGATATCAGACTGGATACATTTGGGTCAGAAAGAAAAGAACCATCACAATAGATGAAATACAAAATCGGTAGAAACAAGAAATGACCACCGGGAGTGAAATTTGAGCATTGCATTCACCAAAACCACAGAGAAATTGAAGAGTGTTGTACTTGAGCCAAGTTTACTTGGATTTGCAAGGAAGGAAGATAAACCCAACTAACATCATCCTAATTCCTCAAATTCTCCTTTCTCTTAAAGAATAAACTAGAATAAGATATGCTTTCTGTCAAATAACATGTCCACAGTCCTCCAGCCAAACTTTAAATGTCTTTTTTTTTGTGTGTGTGTGTGTTTATGAGACAGAGTCTCACTCTGTTGCCCAGGCTAGAGTGAGTGCCGTGGAGTCAGCCTAACTCACAGCAACCTCAAACTCCTGGGCTCAAGCAATCCTGCTGCCTCAGGCTCCCCAGTAGCTGGGACTACAGGCATGCGCCACCATGCCTGGCTAATATTTTTCTATATATATTAGTTGGCCCATTAATTTCTTTCTATTTTTATAGTAGAGACAGGGTCTTGCTCTTTCTCAGGCTGGTTTTTTTTTGGGTTTTTTGGGTTTTTTTTTTTAGCGTATTATGGGGGTACAAGTGTTAAGGTTACTTATATTGCCCATGCCCCCTCTCCCCTCAGGCTGGTTTTGAACTCCTGACCTCGAGCAATCTGCCCGCCTCAGCCTCCCAGAGTGCTAGGATTACAGGCGTGAGCCACCGTGCCCAGCCTAAATGTCTTTTTCTTAATTACTCACACCAACAAGGTACTCTCCCTAAATCACTGAATCGATGCTTAATTCATATATGCTTGTGAAATTCCTAAAAATTTGGAAAGGCATGCAGGATAGCTCTCAACCCTAATACTTTGTATCCAGGGAATGTATTGTTGTACCGTTTGTAGATTAGAAATATAAAATATCCTCCTGCTTCCACTTCCTGAGTAGCTGGGACCATAAGCATGTGTCACCATGTCAAAATTTAACACATGAAAGTATTTTATATTTCTAGGCCAGATGTGATGGCTAACACCTGTAATCCCGGCACTTTGGGAGACCTAGGTAGGAGAATCATTTGAACCCAGGAGTTTAAGGCTGCAGTGAGCTATGATCATGCCATGTACCCCAGCCTGGGTGCCAGAGCAAGACCCTATCCCTAAAAAAATAAAAAAAAAAATATATGATTCCAAGCTTTATAACAGATTACCTTAAACTTCCTGAGCTTTTGTTCAATCCTTTTAATGAAGAACAAAATCACTTGTTTTCTTCTACAAAGGATTCTGAGAATCGTTAGATAACTCAAGTGAATAAAATTGGTAAATTCTTAACCTATACACCAATAAGATATTTTATTATTATAATTCTTTAAACACTGTTCTTACTCAGATTCTGCATTCTCTGGTCTTTTTTCTCTCTGTTCTCTAAATTTTACATAGAACATTATTAACTTTGGGCCTTAAATAATTTTTAAGAATTCTATAGCTTTTGAAATCCCTTGCCTTTACCTTATTATCACTAGTAAGGTAGGGTTAAATATTTATTTTATTTATTTATTTATTTATTTACTTATTTTTTGGTAGAGTCTCACTCTGTCACTCTGAGTAAAGGGCAGTGGCATTGTCATAGCCCACTGCAACCTCAAATTCCTAGGCTCAAGGGACCCTCCTGCCTTAGCCTCCCAAGTAGTTGGGACTACAGGCTCATGGTATAACGCCTGGCTAATTTTAGCAGAGACCGTGTCTTGCTCTTGCTCAGGCTGGCCTCAATTCCCTACCTCAAGCCATCCTCCTACCCTGGGCTCCCAGAGTGCTAGGATTACAGGTTTGAGCCTCTAGGCCCTACTTAATATTCTTAAATTACTGAGGATAAATGAGTTTTAATAACTAGGTATTTTCAGGAACACTGAGTATCTGTCAATAACTTAAGTAGAATTCAAATCAAAGACTATCTGACCAATCTTTACTGTCTTATTATACTTTGCATCTGCTCTACTCTAAGGACCCCTCAAGTTAAACAATTGTCATTAGCATTAACAGAAGTAAACAATGCCTTGTGAATTTGGAAATGCAGTCTGAAACCTAGGATCAGTAATAACCTAGGTTTCTAAGGATCCATGTTCTAGATAGCTGACCTAAAAGCAGAACTATTAGAATATTAACCCTTTATAAATGGAATACTTTCAGATTTAAGAAAAAATAACAGTCTACTACACCAGCTAATCTTAGTCAAATGTGATAAATATTAATTTGATTGACAAAATTTGAAACAACTATCAAACCATAGAAAAAGGAAATCCAGGGATTGTTGAATACAGGGTTCAGGATGATGGTTTTCTCTAGTGACAAGAAGCAATAAGATGGGATAAAGGGACAGATAACTAAATGCAAAATAATCTGAAAATCCTGGCTTTGTTTTGAATAGTGTGTTTGCCAATGCTCAATTAATCATTATTATAATAAAAGGAAAAAAGGAAGGAAGGGAACACGGGCCATGCATAGACCAATAATGATTGTGCTTTGACCCAAGCATTGTGATTAATACAACTATAGGCACATAAGTTCCAAAAAGGAGTTGGGGAGGGGTGGAGTTGCTGTAAAAATTTAGGAAACAGTCTTACAGAATACTTTTTTATTAAAATGAATATATAGTTTTTCTTCTAATGAAGGAGGCTATTAAATGAAACAGAATCACTGAAAAGGTCTTGGAAAAATACTTTGAAAATTTCTTTTTAAAGTAGGACTTCAGAAGCAAGTATACATTTAGGAATTTTGGCTAACATCTGTGAAATTTCACTTATATTTAAACAGAGCTGTGAATGTCTCCCCAGGGCACCTAGCATTCTATTTTAATTATGCCACTTAAAAAAATATTTTAACATCTAACAAAGCACACATGATGTGAAAACACTTGTTAAACCACCTCCGCAATTTTAACAATAAGACAATATGAGATCATTGCAGTTCTTAAGGCTTATTAGAGGAGAATTAGTACCAGTAGCACCATTTTTGGAAAACATTTGCCCTTGATATTTCCTTTTCACATGTTTGACATTTTGGAAGCTCTTTCTCAAATTTGCTTTACACAGATCCTATATGGGAACCATTAGATGTCATAAAAATAAAACTATGTTTTATTATTGTGGTGACACAGACCTACTCAAGTCAAGAAATTAAAAAGAAATGATGGTATGTCACCCATTAAGTATGACTTTAAGTCATGTTTTTGTGACAAACTCAGCCTAAAAAATAAGTTTTTTGTGCAGCTGTAACATAATTTCATTTAAATACAGTAATTTTAAGAAACAAGAATGCATAGATTGTTATGTATGAATAAGGTGAATTATTTATCCCTTGCTAAAAGTTTAAGTTTGCATTGCTCAAGTCACTTGTTTAAGCTGTGTCTACTCTACATATAGATGAGTCTTTAGAATTCAAGCACACAGTCACCAAAAAGATTGAATTACAATACAGAGAACCCTTCTGGCTGTCATTTGAAATTTATCATGGCAGTTTTTAGGATATATAATACTAGCAGCACTTCAATATGAACTTGGTTGACTAGTGAGACACGCATCTCCCATGTGACAGGTAATTTTGGTAATTTTACATTTCTCTCGTAAAACATGCATAGACCTGAGGGCAACTCTCTTGGAAAAAGAAATAAATATTAGCTTCATAAATATACTCTACTTTTCTACAATCTAATGTCCTAGTGAGAATAAGGAAGGGAGGTTAAGGCAAAGACTTCAAGCACCTTTCTCTTCACTCTTTAGTCTGGGAGGAAAAGCTTTGATTTGTGAGATGGATTAATGACGACTCAGGGACTCAGTGGTATGTGCAAGGTGGAAGTTCCTCCCTTCTTTATGACTCACCAATATAATCTAGTATGATCACACTAAGGGTGACTCCCAGAGGAAAGAAGGAATAACAGTATTTTCTGCTCTAGACTTTATCATTGAGAGTAAAAAGAATTCTTAAATGTTCTCTTGGGTATATTCTAGATTACCAAGGTAGGAAAACAGGTTTGAATTAAGGGCAAGAACTCTTGAAGGAATATATGGTTGCCTTTCCCACCATTCTCATTTGTGACCCTCCAGATTTCAAGTATAACCTCATCTGTGGTTAGATAGGATAAAGTACCCTCCCTGTAAACTATGGTAGAGACGAAAGACCCCAATCCCTTTTTAAGCCATACAGCTAGACAAAAATTGTGGCTTTATGAATAGTAATTTTATTTTGGTGGTATATTTTATTGAAACATATTTAAATATTCTTCAAAACACCCAGTAAACTCTCATGCAGAGTGTCATTCATTTAGTCACTTAGGACTATGCACAAGAGCTTTGCACATTCTGGTGGAAATATGAGTGGGCACAGGTCATTGCAATCACTGAGAACATGGGCCATGGTTGAAGTAGTACAGTGAGCACACTGGAGGGACAACTACAAATCTGCAGAGAAGGCGTCAGGAAAAAGTCATCTAAGTGAAGGCCTAAAGGATGAGTAGGCATTACCAAGGAGGGGTGAGGAAATGTAACAGAGACTTGGTAAATTAGAGAAAAAACCTGGACTTTTGAGAGCAAGCTCTATCAACCTATGTCCTGGCTACATCTCTAGATGAATTACAGAGCTTCTCTTGGCTTATTTCCTCATTTTCAAATATCATTGTTAGGAGAATGAAATGACATTACTTATAATCCACAAATTACAATGCAGTGGATGTCTCAAAATTGTTAGATACTTCCTGCCTTAACTTTTCTCCATCCACATTCCTCTATCTAAATGGCTTTTTATCACATCTTATTAGTATTTCCACAACTAGCAAAACAGGAAGAGGAAGCATTTTATTTCTCCTTTTCTCTCTTTAATTCTTCCCTCCACAATCAACCGTAAGCTATTGATGTCTGAGTAGTAGGGATTGTGCATAATTGATACACGGTTATGTTCACACTACCCCCCTCCCAGGTATTACAGATCCTATTATGGGCTTCAGTCATATAGGTTTTGAATTAATTAATAAATGAATGAGTAAATAAATGAGATTTGTTACTCTATATGCCCTTAAAATGAATTATTTTACCCACTCTTAACTTGTTTAAAGTATTTCTATGCTGTTCTTTGATGACTATTAACTTCTCTTTTCAAATGTAAATCTATAATTTAGCCTCAGGCTCTATTCTCCATAGAGACACAGGGTAAAGGACTGGAGAAATGAAAATCAGTAGTATTTGCCTGTTTTATTCTGTTTATAATGGGGTTTCTCAACCTCCTTGGTAGTAACATTTGAGACAGACAATTCTGTATTGTGATGGGGCTGTCCTGTAGATTATAGGTTGTTTAGCAGCATCCCTGGTCTCTATCCACTAGATGTCCCTGTTACCTTACTCCCAGAGTAACAAGTAAAAATGTTTCCAGACACAGCCAAATGTGCCCTGGGGCAACCTCTCACCCCTACTGATTAAAAAAAAAAAAAATACAAAACAAAACAAAAACTACCTTAAACAACATTGTATTTAAAATAGCTTGTATCATAGAAAACATCATCAGTTTCTTTTATTTTGAAAATTAACAAACAGATAAATTCTGAAGTTTAAAGACAGTACTAAAATTTAAGCTTATAGGCATTTGATATTGCAACAATTATAGAAAATTTTTGAATGTAGCCAGTTCTCAACTCACATTCATCAAACCAGGAACCTATGGACCGAATTGGTGGATTACCTAGGTGAAAGGTTAGCTTTTCTGACTTAGAGAAAAGAAACCTCAAAATCCAGAGATGAGATATCTCTGAGATAAGATTACTTCAAGAGATAAGAAGCTTGAAGGGATGGCAAATTCTTTGCTTGTTGGTTTGCTCTGATAAGCTCAATATTGAAGAACAACTTGAGTTCCCAGTTCATTTTGCTTCAGACAGCCTGGAGATCAAGAATAATCGCTGACAGTTTGGTAGATATTGACAAGAAAATTATATATTGCAATATTGCAAGCTTGAATTTCTATTTTATGCTTGAAGTAAAAAAGAAAAAAACAAACAAACAAACAAACTTGAATTTCTTTCTTAGGATGCCTAAAAGATGACTATATGGTTTATTTTTAGCATCTAAATGGAAGTGTTATATATTCTTTAGATGTTAATTAACTCACTTTTTCACAATTTCAAAAATCAGTTTTCACCATTCCCACTGAGTATAATTCTAAGCAGTACTAGAATGCATATTCAAATTAAAATTAGCATACATATTCTAATATTCACCTTGTTTTTGTAGTGGTTTGAGTCCTAGGTATACTTTACACTTTGGCTTCCAATGCATTAGAGAAAGATTTAATTCCTTTCTGTGGGACTATGTGTGTGTGTCTGTGTTTGATAAGCAGTGTTTCATACACAGTGAGCAGTAATTATTATTACAATTCATTTTTTGTAAATATAGATCTTTTTAAGCAGATGCTATTAACATTTAGCATTGAAACTACTAAAGTTATCCAAGCATGCAACTATTTCTGTTGATCTGTTATTAGCCCCAGAAAGTTCCTTAGATTGATGTTTTGTCCTTTGCTCACTTTCCTTTTTTCCTGGGGCTGTCGAAAAATGATCTTTGGTTATTTAATTTTAGAAAATAAGAGATTTTTATGTGCTCTAAATAGTTTAAGTGAACAACAATGCTTCCTTTAACTATTCCCTATAGGTAGTCAAAAACTATTTCCCATTGTCACATTTGGAAATTCTGAACTGTAAGGTATTTCTAGTTAAAGAATGAGAATATTTAGCAAATTTTCATTAGCCATTTTGGAAGGGTACATGGAAATCCTTGGTCAGTGAAGTGAAACTTTATTCAATATTTTTTAAAAATTAATTCTGTACTGGAAAAAAATAACTAGTAGGTATTTTAAAACTGGCCAACACTGCAGAATTTGGATACTTAAAGAAAAATAAAACGAGAGCAAACAGCTACCTTAGATATATTGAATTATAACTTGGATTCACTAATACAGCCACAAAATTTGATGGTCAGCTCTTTTCACACTGGACTCTATCATTTACTTGTTTCTCTCACCACTGATGTTTTTACGATTACTCATTTGCCCATCTTAAACTGTGGATAATTCCCATTTCCCTAGTTCTCTTCTCTTAAAACAAGATCAAAAGCTTCGTAGTTTGACTTGGGTTTGAGAGTTTAACGAGGGAAGTTCGATTACCTCTCTTCCTCAGCATCTTTTGTGAATGGAAAATATCTACTTTCAGGATTATTGTGAAAATGAAATGGGATGATTATGTAAAGAATCCTTGATTCTAACTGGAAGTTTTAGATCCTTCAGTAAGCATTTGTGGGCATGGAAAATGGCTAGAGGGATTTATGTACCCATGTGTGTTGGATTGGTGGTATTAATGCACCACTTTCTTTATCCTTTCTCACTCAATGACCTTCCAGGGCTCTGCAACTAGATTTCTCAGGCCATATAACTTGCTTTAGCCAATTAGCAATGGCAAGAAGGTAGAAACTTGATATATGGCTGATAACCGGGATGGCATGCTCTTACAGCTCTACATTAACCATAGGAACATGCCTAGACTAGCTTGGTGGATAAATATGAAAAATGGCTGGAGCATAGTCAAGTCACCCATACAATTCCCTGGATATACAAGACCCCGAACAACTGGGGCCCCCCTGTCCCCCAAATCCACCATGGATTTCCCAGTGTGACATGCTGCAAATCCTTTAACATCACTGGTGTTGAAAGAAGAATACAGTCAGAATATAAAGTAAAGCATGTGCAATGATCTATATTTAATATTACATATAGATTTAATATCTATTGGCATTGCACATGTATCGACTACTTGCACAGTTTCTCTCCTTTCATCTGCCCTTCCATAGCCTGCATTTTTTTCAACCCCTCACCCCATCATGATGTGCGGTCTCCCATTTCTTTCAGCTTGATACTCAGCAGAAGAGTCTAAATTGGAACATTTTCCAGAGGCTGAGTAAGCAATGACTGAACCCGACACGGAGAGAAACTCTTAAGAGGTTTTCCTACCATTTTTTGCTTGTTATCCATCTGCTTTATACGGCATTTATATTTAGTCAATGTTGTGATCCAAAGGGCAAATTTGGTTTTGTTCTGCTGAGAAATGAATATTCATTCCTACCTTTCTAGGATTGAGGGAGAAAAATACCAACATATATTTTTCTTTTATACCGAGCATTGTAATTCAGAGGTTCTGGCCATAGAATCAATATTCGACTTAAGTAACTTTTCTGGGGGAAAAGATAACAATTTTTTTTTTTTTTTGGTGACATTTCAGATCGTGGGGATCATCTTAAGCCCATAATAAGGAATATGCCAACTGTTGAATTTTCTGTTTAGATTGTAGACTAAATGCCTTTATGATCCTGTTGTTAAGATGGGAGCCTTGTACTCACCCTACAAGAGGCAAACTACAATCCTTAAAGGGCTTATGCATTAAAAGTTAATACACAGGAAAGAAAGGGTCCTGATACATTTACTTTTCAAGCTCCCCTTGTTGCTACAAACATCGAAACACAAATTCAGTATTTCCTATTCTTTGATGGTCACTGACATTTCTTTATTCTAAGAGAAAAGTTAGAGACTTATTTCTAATCAGAACAGACTTTAGGGGTGAAAAACAATCTCTAGAAACTGATGTTCAAAGATTAGAGAAAAAAATTAGTTTGAGGAGGAGAGTCAACCAGGAAAGTATAGATGATGTCTGGCAATCAAAGGATGCTAAAAGACGTTTCAGGTACTTCTGGGTTTTCACTTTAAGAACTAGCAAGGTCTCTTAATATTAATTTTAAGAAGAGAGCATCGGCTTGTGCCAAAGCCAGACAATCATATAACTGCTGTTTTGTAAGTAAAGCCAGCCATCACCAACAATTCTAATAATATTTTGGTGACACACAACCACTGCCTCTCATGTATGCTCTCTGACCTCTCAACAAGTCTTTATTACCAGCATTGAAATAAATATATTTGTCATCCATCCATACACTGTGAAATTTTCCCATCACTTGGTTTTCTCATTTTCCAGAGTAAACTTTTCAATAACGAAGAGAAAGCAATTGAAGTAGCACTGTACCAAAGCGCATTTCCAATGTGAGGCAGCAGAAATAACACTCAATGAATTTTTTTCCGTTAGTAGTGCCTAGGAAGCCAAGCTGAATACTCTATACTTTCAGTGGGTATTTCACATTTGTTCTTTATCCCCCCTCCCCCACCATCACCCCCATCTCGGCACCTCCATTCTTTTATTCCTTAGTGCACATTTATTCAAAAATACACAGTATCTAAAATTATTTCCAAATATTTACCTAGAAGCAGTGAACTAAAGGCTATTCAATAATCACAGCTGAGAATATATCTGATTCTGTGTCAAACTATTCAGTTCGTGAGGTTTATTTTCGACCCTCCCTGTCTCCCCATAACCCACAAAACATTGACCTTGGACTCTGTTCAAGGCACCCCATATGACTTTGTGTAGAATGGAGGGAAGCCTAAGACACAGAGTTCAGTTTTTTCCATCTTCATACCTTTATGTTCTTCCAAAATTCTGAAGTTTTTATTTATGGTCCTCCTCCTATCCCTCAAAACAAAAAAGTAACATCAATTCTTTCAACGTCACTGTGATATGTAAGTCAGATTTGCCTCTTCTCAGATTTTATCTCTGCAAGGAAGCCCTTCCTGAATGCTGCCGTGGAGCTCAGTGCTTATTTCCCTTGCTTATGAACATTTACTACCTCCAAATACAGCGTGTCTTTGTCTCCTGAAATATCTGGCTAAAGAACTGGGAATAGACGGCAGGTAGAAGCAGGAAGGACCTTGAAGAACTATTTTTGGAAGCCTAGTAGGTCTCTGGGAGGCTCAGTAAAGCAAAGGAAATGTTGGCTTCTAGAAGAAAGGAGACACTTATGTATTAGTGGAAAGTTTAGCAAAACTGTTGCCTGTGGTAACATAAAAAATAAAATATTCCTAAAAATCCAATAATAGAGCTAAGTAGATTTCCAGGCTGAGAGCTGAAAGTACTACATAGCTTCTTCTAGATGTTTATAATAAAGCACGTGAGGAAAGAAATGAACTAAAGAAGTATGAATCTATTACATAGAAAGAAATTATTAAATTGAAGAGAAAGGGCCTAGAACAATCTGTTTAGCCAGCAAAATGTTCTCAAAGTGGGAAAAGGGCCAAAGTGAGATAAATTCCTTTGTTAATACCCAGAAAAGATGCACACAAAAGGCCCTCTGAGGATTTTAAGGACATGAATCTCAGATCCCCTCCCATTACGTATTAGGGCTTCTAAGGATCTTAGGAGCGTTTCCCTTGGCAGCCTCCCAGGAGGCCTATGGATTGACATATTGCTTACATGACAAAAGAGACTTTGCAGATTTGATTAAGATTTTGAGATGAAGATATTATTCTGAATTATCCGGGTGGGTAATTCAAGGTAATCACAAGAGGCCTCATAGGAAAGAGAAGGGAGGGGAGTCAGAGTTAGAGAAGGTGATGTGGCAATGGAAGTAGTTTGGATTGATATGGGGCCAGAAGCCAAGGAATGTGGGCAGCCTCTAGAAAAGGTGAGGGAATGGATTAGCCCCAAATCCTCCAGAACAAATGCAGCCCTGCTGAGCCATTTTAGACTTCTGACCTCCAGAACTGTTAGACAATAACTTAGTATTGGTTTAGTCACTAAATTTGTGGTAATTTATTATAGCCACAATAGAAAACTGGTGCAGGGCCTAAGAAGGGCCCATCTATGTGAGCGTAGATTTTGTGTAATGTAGTGGGTTACAATTTGATACCTTACAAAACCCCACACTTAAAGAATGGTTCCAAGTTGAAATGAAAAGGTCAGATGGTGCAAAATGAAAAGAGGCCTTTGGAATTCTGAGCTCACATGGACAGGAAACAGTCTAAGAAAACAGTCATTTATATACACCAGCTATTCCTTATGAAAAAAGAATGATGCTCAAGGGATATAGCAAGAGACATCAGAGGAAACTCTAGAGAGAGTAACCCCTAATCAAGGAATTGACAATATATGTCCACCTGGATATCAGAACTGCTATAAACCAGCGTGATCCCTGTGGGTCTCCTATGTTATCTACTTGAATGTCTATATTGGTTCCCTTCTCTCTCCTTAATTCACAGGAATTCAGATGAACCAGAGTGATATTTAAGGAACCACGAATAGAGTTATTCACATGTGGATATGATATAAATAAAAAATTTTAGACCTCAACACTGAGACTGTTGCTATAAAAAAATAAATAAAATGAGGTGGGGAAGAGTCCTGGAGAAGGGAGTGTGTGTAGTTTGCACATGGGAGAGGTATAATTGTGAAAGGGAAGACTATGCTTTTATTTTTCAAAATGGCTGCACCAGTGTCTTCCACCATCCCAGAAGAAATTCTACAATGTGATCATGACAGTTCTCTCATCAAAATGCAGGGTCTACATTCTCTGCTTTTTGAATCTGGGCAGGATTGAGACTCTAGTCCTAGTAGAATAAGGAAGAAGAGACTCCACATGACTTTTGTGGCTCAGTTATAAAAGGCAATGCAGACTCCACCTTGTTTCCTGGAACATTTGCTAGTGACTTGCACCAATATGTAAGTTGCCCAGCAGTCCAGAGGCTGCCATGCTTTGAGGAAGCCCAAATTAATTAGCCTATCTGTAGAGACCACATAGGAAGAGCCCTTAGACTACATGAACAGAGAGAGGCTTGGCCAGGCCCAGATACTCTAGCTTCAGCCACTACTCTGTCTTCTATCTACCTGGCTGTTTCCAAGCACATCCAAATTTCCTGATCCGCAAACAAAACAGAAAATAAGAACAATTTGCTCCTTTTTTTCATCCACTAAGTAACAAGGAAATTTGTTACGCAACAATATATAACCAAATCTCTTCTCCCATATTTTCAAAACAAGAAAACAGAAGTTTTACACGTTGGTGGTGAGAAAGCCTTCCCTGAACATCATAGCAGAGCTCTTTGTTCACTTCACCTTATTTAGTACCATTAAACCATGAAATTTTTTCTTGAGGTTGTGTCTGCTGTACCAGATATTTATTATTTACGATCCTTTATGTTTTTTCCCAGGGAGATATAAAACCCTCAAGGAGAAGGGCAATTCAAGTTTATGTCTCTTGCAATGAAAAGCACAAAGGAAATGTACAGAGTCATGTGTAGCTCAACAGGGTGCAAGACACATGAAAAAAATATGATGCATAATACTTGTGTATGGCACACATTTGGCAGAAACAAGGAGCAGCTAATGTTATGGTAAACCTGCTGGTCAAGGGATAGAACAAGGTTAGATTTTAAGCTTCCTTAGTATCCCTCAGTGAGAACAGCACTGAGTACCGAGTATACAAGTGTACTCAGACAAACCTGGAGACTCAGTTGTTGCTATGCAGGGCAGGAGAAAAACAGTTTGTGGAGAGAGACTGTACTTCTCTACCTCCTTAAAAGTATTTCTTGGGGGGTAGAAAAATTAGAGAATGTAAATGCACTTTTGAGGAGTTGAAAGTTTTACTAACAGGGGAATGTAGAGAGATTAATATTTTTGAAATACCCATTGGTGCAGTCATTCAGCCAACAAATATTTATAGAATATCTGCTCAATTATCTAAAGAAGAGATCTGTGTCCCAGTACTCATGGAGGTTTAGTTCTAATGAATAAAGACAACAATAAATTTACAAGAAACTGAGATGAATTCAGGAAATAATTAAACACTGAAAAAGAAAATGACACCAGACACAGGAGAAAACATCCTAGGAAAACTGGTCCATCAGAGCTAGCACGGTCAGAGAAGGTAGAACATACTTTTATCGCCTGCCTGCACAAAATCCATTCCCCTCCCTTCAGTCCTAAGGGAAGAGCCAATCTTTTGCCAGTTGTTCATTTTCCATCCTCATACATAGCAAGGGGTAGAGAATATGGAACACATTCTGAGATATTATGAAACAATCTATTAGAGAAGCAAAGGTGGAATATGGCAGCTTACAAGAAAGATGTTCCTCTCTAATGAAGAGAGAGAATCTCACGAGGATAGTCCCTATTTCATTTTCTACTTTGGATATTGCCCCGTGAGTTTAGAATATACAGAGCTACTACAGTCATTACGTGATGTGATGGGAAAGTGAAGGGTATTGAAGAGAAGCTGACCCAAGGTCCTGATATCATTGAGTCACAGCCAAATGTGAGATCACATACTTTAGCACTTCCATAGTATGAAAATAGCAAACCCTAATTGTTTAACAAAATTTATACTACTGGCAGCCAAAAGCATCCTAATCCAGACAGAAGTCCTAGGACATTAAGTGAAATAAGCCAGACACAGAAAGACAAATACCACGTGATCTCACTCACATGTGGGATCTATAAATGTTGATCTTATAGGAGTCAAGAGCAGAAGGTTGGGGAGAAGTTGGTTTAAGGACAATTTCAGTTAGAGGAGTAAGTTCAAGAGATCCACTGTACAACATGGTGACTAGAGTTAACAATATATCTTGAAAACTAAGAGTGAATGTGATGTGTCCTCACTACAAAAATGACAACTATGTGAAGTAATGCATGTGCTAATTAGCTACAGCTAGTCATTCCACAGCATACATATACTTTAAAACATCACATTATACATAAATGTAATTTTATCTGTCAATAAAACGAACAAGTAAATACAGAAGTCCTCACTGAGGTGACTCCTAAACTGAGACATGAGGAGCGTAAAAGCAGTAGTTACATTCAGATTTGGGTGAAGATGATTACGAGCCAAGAGAACTGCAAACGCCAAGCCTCTGAGTTGGTGCTTTAGTAAGATTTTAGTTGCATGTGGGCTAGTAATCGGTTTGCCTCTCATCCCCAAATCCACAATTCATCGCCTGTTCTGTGATAAAGGAGCTAAACTCTAAATATTTCTTTTTTGCCAACTGACACTGTATTAAGCTGGTGATATCCATAGTGGCTATTGAAGGAACAAAGCAGGATAATGGGCCTCTCTATCCCTTATTCCTTGGTGCTTCTCTCAGCAAGTTCCTGACGTGTGTGTGTGTGTGTGCGCGTGCATGCGCGCACTTGTGTGCATCTGTGGTCTCTGCATGGACAGGGTCCTGAAGTGTGCACAGCATCTGTAGTGACTATGGCCAGAAGCACATGTCACCTCCCTATGGGCAGTTTCCTCAAGAACCTTAGAGGTGAATTACCAGCAACTCTGACCACCACAGGGAAGTTCAGCAAACCTCTTTTCCATCTAATGAGCCATGATCTACTCTCTCAATGAGGCCTGGATCTCAGCCCTATCTTCCTTCTTGTCCCATTTAATTCCTAATTTTAGTTTTGCATAAGAACATCAGAGTAGCTGAATCTAAATTATACTGGATTTGAGGGCATCATTGTCTATGATGCAAGGAGTAATAAGTAGAAAGGAAAAAAGGCAAAATGGAAATGCTGGTTGATTTTTTTCCACTCTGTACAACTTTCATGGAAACCAGTGACCTTGATTATATCTCATTGACCAAAGCTGGGTCCTAGAGCCATGTCTTGGGACAACTATTGGAAATGAGTAGGAAAAAGGGAAGCACAGTCAATGAACCAACAGCATGCGTCCACACATTTATATATCCTGTGCTCTCTTCTCTAATACAACTCTGAGCTTTCTCAGGGGTATGGCAACAGGCATGAGGTGAATTTTTTTATGAAAATGGCAAAAAACTCCCATTTTAGACTTTTGGATCATAACAATTAATAGATAGCAAAGATGTACTACTTAGATTGAAAGTAATAAATGGAATCAAGACATTTAAATCTTTTAGCATAGAAATATTCTGTGGGGACTGTGAGCAATGTGTCACTTAACATCTAGAGAAAGCCAATACTAACACACAGGTTATTATTTCTCCTTTCACATAATGTATAATGTATGTCATATAATGTATGTCAGGTATACTTCTCTGCATATTTCTACTGCTGAAAATATGTACTTATTTTCTTGATAGTACTTTCATCTTCACCTCATTTTTGAAGGCTGATGCAGACCTATGTCATAAATTATATCTTGATGGTCATTTACAAAAACAGGATTTTCTTCTCAAACTTCTAAACACAGGTCACTGGTCAGACATATAATCTTTAATATTTACAAGTCAAGAAAAAATTAGGTGTTTTAAGAATAGCATGCTTGGACTTTATGTACATAGGCACACAGAACTTACTGAATATCAACTACATCAAGCTAGAAGAGTTCAGAGCTTTTATGTCATAATATTTAAATTTTATCAGAGCATTTGTACATTAATTCAGCTCTTTTTCACTAAACAGGAGTTAATGAGCTGTAAATTAACTTTAAAAACTAGAAGATTTACCTCATAATTTTATTATTACCATCTTCCATGGCTAAGCATGGAAAATAGAAATGGCCTTTTTCCCCTCCATTTTATAAGATAAAATAAGTTGAGAGGAGACTAACATTTGCTTTTAATTGCTTCCATTTATGCATTCATTCAAGTAATGAGCACTTATTGAGTGCCTACCCTGTTTCAGGGAAATGAAACGTATTTTAGGTCAGATGTTGGTAAGCTCTATGAAGAAAAATGAATCAGCAAAAGGGACATGTAGAATGAAAGGGGATGGAGGAGGAAATGGATGAATATTTAAATAAATAGTGGCAGGGGAGGCTTTATTGAGATAAACCTTGAACAGAGACACAAAGGAACTGAGGGAGCTGTCCATGTTTGGCAGGGAGAAAGTGCTGATGGACAGCAGATGCATAAACATTAAGAGGGTGTGTGTGTGTGCGTGTATGTGTGTGTGTGTACATGTACACACACTTGGTCTGCTCAGGGAACAGCAAGTAGTTCTGGAGCAAAATGAACCAGAGAGAAAGCAGAAATAGAGAAAGTCAAAGACCTAGCATGGAAACCAAATCATTCAGAACAGTGTGGGCACTTGTAATGATGTTGGCTTTAACTGAGATAAAAAGGAATTGGGAAATTGGGGGGAGAACAGAGTTGTGACATGATATTACTATACATTTTAAAGGATCACACTGTCTGCTAGTCAAACAGTTTGGTAAGCAGTGGGGTGGGCAAAAGCAAGAGAAGAGGAACACTACTTAGGAGGCTGTTATAACCTCCTAAGTTTATAAAAATAACCTGAAAAATAATAGTGGCTTGTTCATGAAATAGCAATGGAGAGGTTGAATGGTACAATATTGGACATATTTTGTAGGTAATGTTAATAGGATTTACAGAGGTATTAGTTGTATTATATAAGAGAGAAGGAACCAAGAATGACTCAAAGGTTTCAGTCTGAAAAAATAGAGGATAGATTCATTATTGCTTATGTTGGGGAAATATGTAGGAGTAGAGTTGGAAAAGGGTGTTAGATAATGGGTTTGGTTTGGGACATAATAAATTTGAAGTGTTCATCAGATATCCAAGCAGATATGTTAAGTAGTCAGTTGGAGTAAGAGTGTGAAGTTCAGGAGAGTGCTTCAGGATAAAGATATATATTTGGGGAATATCAGCATATAGACTATATTTAGAGTGATGAGACTGGATTAGTCACTGTAGATAGTGTTGATAGTGTCTACCAAGGGTCAGCTATTCTGTTAAGTCCTTCCACATTTAATCTTCATAACCAATTTTTACAAAAAAAAAAAATTGAAAAAGAAAAAAGGAAGCTAAGAGAGATTTAATAAGTTTCCACAATCACACAGCTAGTATATGAAAGGTGAAGTATTCAATCCTAAGTCTACCTAAAATTAAAATCTATTCTTCCTATTCTTCAATAAACACACCACATTCCTTTGCTTTGAATGCACTGAATGTTATCTCCTGCCTGGCGGTAGAAAGATCACTAGTAATTAGGTCTAAAAATCACCAATCAGCCACTGCCGATTGCTCTACCTTCTCCTATCCTAACTCACCAAACTTTCCTTCACTTTTAGGAAATGTTAACATCCTATCTCTGTTATCCTCCAAACCATGCCATCCTTGCTTAGAGATAATTAGAAATAATTACCGATTGTTTTGTCAGGGGAAGCTATCAGTAATCCAGATACAGATCTCAACACACAGGTAGCATTTTTGGAAATTTATTGGAGTGAATACACAGTATCAGTTCTGTCTTAGAGCTTGTATCCTATCATTAAGGATCAGTGGCAACAAAGAGTTTATTTCTATCTTTGTAGTAGTATCTTTTGTATATATATATAAACACAAATGTAGATGTGTGCTCTCTTAATAAACGTACTTATAAAATCAGTTGCTAATTCGCAATTTTATCACTGCTATAAGTCTATAAGCTTTCAAGATTCAAATAATTTTTGAATACATTTAACAAAAAATACCTTGGCAATAGAAGTTCATACAAAACTGATTATAAACTGTAATTTTATATGAATAAATGAAAGTATTATTTAAAGATTGGTTGGAAATGAATCACTGGTCATAAATGTGATTTTTAAATTTAAGCTTGTTTTTAAAAGATCATATATGATCAGTTTATTCTTCTGTCCTTTACTGAAGGAAAATAAGGAAATTATACGTCATCGTAAATAATTCTGCCCAAACTTGAGTACATTAGCTCCTGTTAATATTATGCCTTGCCATTGTAACATATTCTTAGTCAAAGTTCTCAAATTGTCATACATTCTAAAGGAAAAGCTGAACAAAAAGAAAAAAAAAATTTGTATGTCATAATTAAAGAAAATTTAAAATACATCCTTGTATTTATAAAATGAATCATCAAGTTCTAATTTTCTATATTGAAACATTTTTATGTTATGGTAATAGCAGATTTGGTACATAAACATAAAAATGAATTATTTCCTTAACACAAAAATAATTTTCTAAATGCTATTAACTCAGAAAATAACCTAGTGAATAATCATCACATGAAGCATGTTTGCTAGTTGCAATTATCTATCCAAAGTCCTTAGAAATCTCCAATTTTGTTCAAGCTATAAGTGTACCTATCTCAACATGTTTCTATACTCCCTTGCAGGAGATCAATCCTTGCAACACTTTTGGCCAACATGGTATACGTAGAAGTTGCTGAGAAGGGATTCCTCTATTGCTTATTAAGGGTAGAAAACATAGCTGGCACATGCATTTATATATTTTACTCTTTGTTCATCCTCTTCTTCCAATGTGGAATGAAAATTATAGCTGAAGAAGAGGCAACCATCTTGCTACCATGAGGCAAGGAATATAATGGAAAAAGTTACAGGCAAGGAAGGCTGATTAATAATTCAGAAAGAACATGGTCCCTGATGGCATTATAGAGCTGCCATATCAGAATGACATATTTCCCAGACTTTTCAACTTTTTAAAATTTATTTTTATCCTTTAAAAACAGGATCTCACACTGTTGACCAGGCTGGAATGCAATAGCCTGATCATAGCTTACTGTAACCTTGAGCTTTTCAAGTGATCCTCCTACCTTAGCCTTCCAAGTAGCTGAGACTGTAGGCCAGTGCCACACCACCACGCTCAGCTAACTTTTTTTTTTTTTTTAAACTTTTTTCTGGTAGAGACAGCAATGTTGCCTACACTGGTTTCAAACTCCTGGCCTCAAGTGATCTCCCACCTCTGTCTCCCAAAGTATTGGGATTACAGGTGCAAGCCACTGCGTCTGGCCCAGACTTTTTAAATGGGAAAAATAAAACTTTTCATTTTTTTGGTCATTATTCTATCAGTTTGGTTTATTCTTTATAGCTACATACTTATAACTGATACAACACATAGAAAAAAATCCCCAATTCTGCAACAGAATGAAATTTATCTATGTCATATTATCATGATTATTTATATCTTCTAAACTTCCTTGAGGATATGCCATTTGCCTAGCCCTGGTGCACAGTAGCTCTTTAATAATTGATTGGAGGATAATGTGATAAGTGAATAAAATTAATGAATAGTTTCTAATAGAAGAATGCCTAAGGATTTTAGGGAAAAATTATCAGTGTCAGGAAAAATTATGCTGAAGTATTTCTAGTATATAGAATTGTCTGCTCCTAGTAACAAATTATGTCAAATTTCTAGAAAATCTGTAGCTAGGAAATATATAAATTTATATATAACCCACTCATGATTAGCAGTAACTGAATAACTAGCACTGAATAACCAAACTTTTGTTATTATTTTTGACATGAGAGAATTGGATATACTTAAAAGTCATTGGGAAACATGCAGTTAAAAGAAAAAGGGAAGTTTAAAATATCATCTGGATCCTTCACAATGACTTTTAAGCATGATCAGTTCTGCCATGTTAATTACAACAAAAGGATCTCAGTTATTCAAATGGAGCCACCTCCTCTAGCTACCACCTTGCCCTCCTCTAGCCTATTCCTTTTACTTTTTAATATTTAACACAATCCTCCATACCTCTCTACCTCCAAGCTAACATCTACCATCTCTCCTCTGCATTCCTACAACAGCCCCTGACTGGTCTCTCTCTGCCTCTTATGATTCACCCAATCTGTTCTCCACTCTGCCCCAGATTTTCATGGAGAGCAATGCAGATCATGTGAACACCTCATATTCAAAACCTTTCCATTGTTCCTTCACCATATACACGTTGAGACCAATATTCGTTAAAGGTTCCTCAAGGCCCTGTGTGAGCTTTCTGCCATCTCTCACTGGTCTCATCTTCATGATTGCCCTCAGCCTTTTGTGTTTTAATCAGAGTAACTCTTAAATTTCATTGCCTTTTACTTGTTCTTAGTATGCTCCCGCTTGCCACAGTTTTCCTTTTCTTGGTTGCTGTACTTTCCCTTTTCTCCTATCAGCCTAACCAACTTCCATTCATCCTTTGCATTGCAGCTCAGCATCGCATCACTTTTTTTTTTTTCCAGGAGATTCTTCACTCTCTTAAATTTCCCTCTGTATTCTCCCCATTGCACTGCACGCCTTTCTTTCTAAGTCTCAAAACTTATTTCATACATATTTTGGGGATGAGTTAGATAATAGCTTTATTATGCTACATATTCCATTAGTTCAGAGATAATTTTTGCTCTGTCTTGTAACCCTGTACCAGCATAGAACCTGGTATATAGATGGTAATAAATACTAGTTGAACAAAATTTTCTGTGTTTCCCTCTGATATTTCTTTCTTTCTAGATGTTTCTGTAATTTTAACTCAGAAGACAAAAAGGCATAAAGTAGCAAAAGATGCTTCAATCTCTTTCTTGATCTCTAATTTTTTAACTTATTCCTTTTTTTTTTCTTTATTTTCTTTAAAACTCTGCTAGGAAAAATTGAAGTTGAGTCTCCAGATACATAATGGGTTGAAATAACAGGTACATATTTCTAAATTTCATCCAGATAAAGGATATGACCTAGGAAACAATTCAAGACTTTGGCTATAAGGGAACATGGTGATAAAAATGGACATTTTCTTCAAAGTTCAAGAAGAGAAATGAATATCAATAAGTGCCTGGGGTTCTGGATGTTATCAGTGAGAGGAATAAGGAACAAAAAAAGCAAAACAACTGAAGTGCAAATAGTGAGAAGGAAGCATTCTACCAAAGACTTCTAAATTGGGAGGAATGCAATGGAGGCAAGGCACACATACCCCAGCCAAAGACCGTACGTATTTGAGTAGTTCAATAGAATGGGTGATATTTTTGTTGTTACAGAAAATAATGGCCTAATTTTTTTAACGTATTTTTTTAAATTGACATATAATGTGTACGTATTTATCATGTGTGCCATGATGACAAGTTGATCTCATGGAAGCAGAGAGTAGAATGGAGATGCCCAGAGGCCAGGGTGTTTAGGAGGCAGAGAATATTAGGGAGATGTGGTCAAAGAATACATATTTACAGTTAGACAGGAGGGATAAATTCAAGAGATCTGTTGTACAACATGGTGACTATAGTTAATGATGATGTATTGTATTCTTAAACAACAGTAAGAATGAGTGATTTTCTGTGTTGCTTTTTCAAATTGTAAAATAAAGGACTAGTAGCACCTAAATTTCAATTTAGTACTCATGGCATGAAGTTCCTTAAAGTCTCATTGATTTATACACTTGCTATTTTTTATGGTTATGATAAATAACTTAAAAATTGAGTCTATCAGAAAGGTGATGAATAAGGTCATTTTTCATTTATAATGGAAAGTCTGTCTTTCTTGAGGTTATATGGCATGCAGGTAAAAGCTAAACTTACTCATAACATGAATGATGGGTAGCTAAAGGGTCCGTTTGTCACAGTTCGTCTGCTACAAACGAGATGGCTACAAAGCTTAGGGCCCATCCATTTGTTTACAGAGACAGATTAATTTTCCACCTTTTATTTTCTCTTGGGTACCTTAGTTTACAAATGAATGGGGCTAAAGTCTTCCTAAAACACAATTATACATACACACATACACAGAAAGTGTGACAGTCTTACTAAAACACACCATAGAATGTGAACATTTTCATGATCTCATAGTCTCAATTATTCCACAAAAGCTAATAGAAGACTTTGGGAAGTTTTATAGACAAGGACAGAACAGAGTTATGGAAGAATATTCAAATTCAGACAGAATATAAATCTTTAGAGATTATTATTTTCAGCTTACAATCATTTTTTCAGGTGAAAAAGTCTTCACTAGTGCAAGGTCAGAAGCAGCTGAAACCGGAACAGGCCTCTCCTGTTTACTCTTAGTGCTTTGAATTTTATTAGCATAACTACTGGAAAATGGTCTAGTGCATTTGGATTGCTAAACACTTTTTTCAAAAAAGAAAGGGACTATGTACAATGATTGGCAACAGGACAACATAAATATCACAATGCTTATATTTCTTTCATAAAAGAACATCCTCCAAAGAAGTAGATCTAAGGAATTTACTTTGAAGAGAATCAGCCTAGGGAGCTGACTTATGGATTACAAAAGAATATTTTAAATGACACATCAGAAAATGTAGTTGCTTTGGGCGTCAATTGAAATATTAGCAATTACCATAATTGAGTACATTTTCAAATATAAATATAATGTAAATCTGACATCAGTTGCCATTTATTTGGATTATAATGGGAAACACTTTTAATAACACATTAGAAAACTCATTAACTGGAGATCCATTTGCCAAGTGACAATAACAAAAATTGATGAGTGAATGTGAGCAGATTTATATTTGCAATCTCAAAGCTTTTTGTAGTTTCTCATAAATAATATCTGGACTTGCAGTGTTTCTCAATGGGGACATTAATGGTATTTTTTGGAGAACAATTCTTCCCTCATCAGGACTGGCTACATATTAAGACTTTTGACATTCCTTATAAAAAGGGCAAAAACATCTCTTACACATATACACATACAGCCCCCTCTACCACATACTTCTAAACACTGAGGATTGGTGAAGGTAAAGCCCACTTCCTTGAGAACTGTTGCTTAAATTTAAAGGTAGAGGAATGAACTTCTAAGCAAACAGTCCACAGTTGTCTCTAAATTATTAATTGCTATATCAAATGTACATAATTTAAACCAAAAATATATAAATTAAGGATTCAGTATTATGAACCTACACACTTCCAATAAGAGTTTTTAAAAGGAAAATAAGATATCAATTAGTAATTTTTTTAAGTAATATATTTTTTAAAGAAACTTGAATTCTACAGTGAGTCTTTAGGGAAACAAAAATCTACTTTTAATGTAATTATATATCTATTTTTCTTCAATGAGAATATATCTGTACCTTATTTTAAAATACTTGTACCTTATTTTTAAATATTACAACGGGAATATATCTCTATTTTAAAATAAGCTTTCTGATCATGTTTAGAATATATACAGTATTTCAAACAATAGAAATAAGCATGATTAAATTATAGGTGTTGATTCACCTATTTAAAAGGATTTTACTTAAAACCAACAAACAAATAGATTTACTAGGTGTGGTAACTCACAGCTATAATCCCAGCTACTAGGGAAGCTAAGTTGGGAGCTTGAGCCCAGGAGTTCCAGGCTTCAGTGAAGTATGATTACATGATTCCACCGTCGTACTCCAGCTTGAGTGATAAGAGACCAGGTCTCAAAAAAAAAAAAAAAAAAAAAATCCCAAGAATAATTTTATGTTATATACAACATATGGATCTTTTAATATTTTAAAATACTCAAATACTTAATGAATATTTGATTTGGAATCTGGTGTTCTATAATGCAGACAATATATACTTATGTTTTCTGATTCTAAAAAGATAGGGTTTCACCACTCTGTTGCCCAGGCTACAGTTCCATGGCATCAGCCTAGCTCACAGCAACCTCAAACTCCTGGGCTCAAGCAGTCCTTCTGCCTCAGCCTCCCAAGTAGCTGGGACTACAGGAATGTGCCACCATGCCCGGCTAATTTTTTCTATATATTTTTAGTTCTATATAATTTCTTTCTATTTTTAGTAGAGATGGGGTCTCACTCTCGCTCAGGCTGGTTTTGAACTCCTGACCTTGAGCTATCCTCCCACCTCAGCCTCCCAGAGTGCTAGGATCACAGGCCTGAGTCACAGCACCTGGCTGGGCAAATCTTTTTCTATAAGAGCATGACGGTATGTATTCCAGGCTTTGTGGGTCAGATGGTCCGTGTTGCAACGACTCAACTCTGATTTTATAGTATAAAAGCAGCCATAGAAAACAGATAACCAGGTAGGCATGGCTGTGTTTCAATAAAACTCTTACAGAAACATGGCTTTGGTGCACAGGCCATAGTTTGCCAAACTCTGACCAAAATCATAAAATGATAAAAGTATCTTCAATAATGTAGATAAAGGAATCCATCTTTTCTATTGCTTTAAGTTGTTTCATGAAAATGTGTAAAACTTCTACAGTATTGTATATGTTTTAAAGGTATATAAACTAAGTTATATTAAGGGGTGATGTATTATACAGAGGTCTATGTCAATATGACTCTTAAAATTTCAACACATGAAAAAATAACAATTTTGGTACTGGAGTTTTTCAACAGATGGTAATATAGCCTACTTAATGAAGGGAAAAAAACATAATCAGCTATTTAGATATGTGGTGATGATGTCTTAATAAAATAATAGTATTTGAATATCAAAAGCAGACTCACAGTCCCTCCTTCCCGCTAAAAAGTTTTTTCAGACACTCAGTGGTGGTGTACTGGCATTTTATTTATTAAGAACAAGGAAAGATATCACATGAAGGATTAGTTCATGTGACTTCATGTGAAGTTTCATGTGATGTGCTAGAGTTGAGTCCCACTTCAATTTGAGGAATTACTAGATCTTAGAGATGGAAAGTCCTATCAAGGTTCTTGTGGTGGTTACTACACCAAAGTGTTGGTGATTAAACAATGTCACATACTCTTTCTATGTGAACTTTAGAAATCAATTGAGATATTTGGCATAGAAATGCTATGTTCTTAAACTTAGAAACCATGGACTATAATGTATTACATTAGACATGTTTTCTCAAAGTTTGGTCCTCAGATCTCCTTTATTAGAATTTCTTAGAGGGTTTTTTTAAGAGACACATGCTAGCCTCCATCCTAAACCCACTGAATTAAAATCTCTGGATAGTAACCATGAGTTTTTACATATCCCCCACATTTTCAAGGATTTTCTGATATAACTATCCCAATGACACTCCTCTGACTACATTTTGGAGGTCATTGTTTTAGGGAAGCTTAGCTTATAATATTGTTAAAGTGTTAATATGCTATTATTATAACATAATTTTCAGAGTAATCTTCAGTACTTTAAAACTATTGGATCTGGATCTTCAATGTTCAAGCTCCTGGGGGTAGTGCTTAAAACCTAGAGGCCATTAATGGAATAAGTTGCCATAATTATGAATGAGGTCAAATCTTAAGAAATGTATTGTAAAGATGATTCTTTCATTTTGGTTTTACAAAAAGATGTTATATTAAGACAGTAATTTCTGAAAAATAAAATATATTAAAAATTTGAGCATTAAGAGTTGTTTTGGGTTATCTGTAACCACAATTTAAAATGTCTCAGAATACTCAAATTCATAATAAAAGACCAGAGAAATCTCAATTCTTTCATTCTCAGAAACTCTAGTGGTGATGAGTTCACAATAGGTTTGCATGTGAAATGTTGTAAGTATTCTAGACCACCAACTATTTTAATCAGATTTATACTCATTGAGCTGAGAAGAGTTTTTACCCTTGAGTTGTTAATCAAGTCAAGATGGTTGGACTGAAAACAGGATATGGGACATCATTTTAATGAATATAAGGCCTGACAATGGTTTAATGTTAAAGCAATTATTTGTATTTTTTAAACTAACCATAGTATTTTTATAATGCTTATTTTTACACAGGGGTGGGGAAGCTGCAGCTTTCGGGCCACATGTGGCCTTCTGGATCCTTGAGTGTGGCCTTTTCACTAAATCCAAATTTTACAAAACAAATTGGAATGACATCTAAAGTAAGAGCTTAAAAAATAATATTTAAGTTTATCAGCACATAAAATATTAGAAAATAAAAACTATCATAAAAACATGCAGATTTAAATTGCAAGGGAGCATAAAGTAAGGCATATGCGTTCATTCATATGCATGTAATCTTTATGCCATGTAAGATATATAATCATTCCAAGAAAATGATTTGATTCAACAAATTAGTTGCCTCTTCCTTATGAGAAGAGTTATTTTATGTCACAAAAGGTTAAATAAGCATATACATCTTTAGCTCAAATACACATGTAAATATATTTTTAAAAATCTTGATTTTTACTGGAAATTTAGATGCTCTTCACTCAGTGAAAAATCCCTTAAACTGTAAGGTTTATGTAGCAAATTGAGGTCATGATAAATTTTTGTTAAGGAAGAAAACCAGTGCGAGACACTGTGCCACTTCTGCAGTGAAATATAGGATATTTTGACAGAATTTAGAGTGAGCTAGTTTTATTTTCACTGGCAGCCAAAGTCACATTTTGGATTTGCACATAAGCTAAACAACTTAGAAAATGTTGCCCTATTGTGTTAAAAATCTCTATCACTTAAATGTCCAAATTTAGTACTCATGTACATACATATGCAGTACATATTCACTGCAGTGTGCTTGGAAAAGTGTTCGTGAATAAAAATTGTTCTAGCTCATCTTTACATATCCAAGTACACCTGAATTCTTCCTACCTACCCACCAACCTAGAGGTGAATTCATCATTACTTCACTGTTTTGAATATATTATCAATACCTTCACAAACCAGCAAGTAATCAAGTAGAGAGGAGATGCTAATTAGGCAACCAAAGATGAATAGTATGTTTCTAATATGCTAGATTTTTATTTAAATATAAAATGAATTGAAATTGTATAATTTCCTTAACCAAATTTCTCCACTGTTGTCTGTTTAACATATATGACCTCAAATGTATGAACATTGCATTGTAATGAGTGATTGATTTTTGATTACTGATTCAAAACTAAAGCACTGACAGAAATAACTAAAACATATTATTTAAGAAAACAATCCCATTTATTATACGGGAAAATATTTTTCCTTTCCTTTGTTTATACCTTATTCTAAAAATGAGTGAAGTAGCTTATAAAGATACACACAAATTCAAACACAGTAAGATAACCATAAATTCAAAGTAGACAAGGAAGAAATAGATAATTAACACAGACACATACTCATGTGCACCACTGCACACCACAGAATCTTAGGGCTATAAAATGGAACCAAGAATGAGGCTGATGGAAAATACATATCACATGAAAACAAGGAAACTAGAAGGAAGCTAGTCAGTAACAGAAGGAGCCAATAAATATTTACCAGATCTATAAGATACATTTTAGGAAATCTCATTTCAAAGAGTTCATATGATATAATCTGGAGAATAAAGAAATTAATATGAAAATTACTGATCATACAATCTTAAAAACTCTGTTAGAGCAAGCACATTTATAAGGTAATGAACAATATGGAGTGGAAAGTCCACCTGATCTGTGGTTTGAAGCCAAGTGTCATCAAATTCAACAAAAACTTATTGTGAACTTAATGTAGTGATTTAAAAAATAGTGGCTATTTATTAGGGATATAATCCATACCAAGAACATTATCCATTATTAACGTGAGAAAATTGAGTTTGGGAGAGTTTCTGTAACTTGCTCAAGTCACATATCTAGAATTAGAATCAAAATACTGACTCCATATTTTCTTGATGCACTATGGTAATAAGAGCCTCAGAAACAGAAGCCCTCAATCCAATACCTTAATTTGCCAAATTAAACATTTTAAATTGAGCATTCATTATTGTTGTTTTTATTTGATATGCTTAACATGCCAGGCAGTTTGTTAGACTTTTCCACCACAAACAAATTTAACTAATTTCTGGATTTAAATTCTCCCTCAGATCTCTGTGCCTTTGCTGCTGTATCAATCAAATTGAGATAATAAAAAGAGTTTTACAAGTTGATTAGAAAATATTCACAAAGCACTAGAACTCCATTGGGCACAGATAAGGCACTCAAAAAATAGGTATTTCTCATGATACATAAATCAGTTTTGCCTCATTTACTTGGTATGCCCAGCATAGAACACAGTGCCTGAAACAGAGCAGCTCAATAAATTGCTAGAATACAATTATAAAAATAAAAATAAGATATAATTAAATAAATCAACATGGCTAATCTCTGAGGAAGTCTAGATTTTATAAAAATTGTCTCTGTTCCTTCCATTTTACCTTAGGCTCTGGGATGCCAAGAAATTCTAAAGTACTTGAAGATTTTTGTTGGATCTTCTTACCTCTCTAGTTTCTCTATCTAATTAACATGCAGCACCACCATGACTATGCATCTCATAAATGTGTGTCAGAACAAGTGTGTTCTAAGTTGTATTTGGCCATAACAATAAATTCAGTTTTCAAAATGTGTTAATCAACTACTAGGGTCACTGACCAACAACCTACAGACATTAGTGAAACCATTAGCCTCTATCTTGGGTCAAAGCTCCTGTCTTCACTTTTGGGATCATCAGCAAACCATGGAGTTACTCATGGCAAAGTTCATCCTCTAGGTCCACTGATTATAGTGAAAGACAGTATTCCATAGCACAGCTTATTCCTTTCCATCGTCTTACTTCTCTCTGTTCACCAACAACCTCTCTGTGTCAGACAAAGATGAGTAGGACAATGTGTCTGTGTCTAAAGCTGGAAAATATTTCTTTTTTAAATCTTGAGTATGTTTTCAGCCTAAACCTTTGGTGAGCTCCAGGAGATGAGATAGTCTCCTGGATGTCAGATGTTCACTGAGATGAGATAAGTCACTTCTGTAAGGTTATCAAGCACTGACTACTGGAATATGGTAAGGATAAAAAGACTGTGGGAAAAATACCTCTTTCTAAACTTGTCTTATAACTCAAATACTTGTACTGTTATTTCAATAATTTAAAGTATATTCACTTTTTTCCCTGTTATTCTGAATCCTCAATTAGGTTAAAATTACCCCAAAGGCAAAGGTCACAATCTAAAGGTTGTAAACTCAAATGCATCACTAAAATGGCTTTAAGTAATTGAAGATTTTTGGGCCTCAAGTTCCATACACACAGAACATAAAAAAAAGTCTTTTCTTAATTATTGCAAAGGGATTAAATGCTATAATTTAAAAAGTGTTCTGAAAGGCAAACCACTAGATAAACATAAGGTATAGATATAAAAAGAAAGAATAAAACCCAACCATCTTTTTTAATTGAGAATATTCAATTACACATCTAAATTTATCTGGAAAATAGATGTAGTAAAAGAAGTTCACTGAAGTTTTGTTCACCCAAGATCAAACTTGGAGAAATCACAGGTGAGCAACGATATGCCTTGGTGAAATAATAAATAACTTAGGATTTGAGTTCTCATGCTGAAAGTGCCTTTAATCTGTCCCATATTTTTATTCAGTTCATTAAGGAACAACATGCATAAACATAGGTTTTTAGTGTGCTTAAATCACCTTCCTAAAGATGCAAATCAGTGAGGCATACATTATCAATGTTCTGTTTAATATTCATTGTGATCTACTCAGTGGTTTTCCTTTCTGATGAGAGCATATCATCTGAATAACTCACTTTCTTGTGCTGGAACTTAGCAAATTTAGTTCATACTTGAATGGCACATACTTTTTTAAAAGTTCTTGCTAAATTTATTACTTTTATATGTATGTTTATATGTCTTCAATAATTCCTCATCTACTTTGCAAATGTATAGCCACCCTAAGTTCAATTTGTTTAATTATTTAATGTCGTTTTTTTTTTTTTTTTTACCAGAGTTTATATTTCAGGTAGAGTCTTAATCAACTCAATTATTATTAATGACTAGTAACTCAACACTGTATTGTAAAAAACATATAAATATATTCTAAATTCAAGTCTTCAGATAACTATATTCTCATATATATCATTATCATATACAATCAGTTTATAGTTACATACAAAAATTTGGCTCCATGTAACTATATACTAGTAATAACCAAGTCATATATTTATAGAAAAATATTTGTTTGATAAGGTAAATAAGTTATAAAATAACTATACATATACTGTTTATACAAACAAAAGATTGGTACTTATTTTTAGAGACCATACAAATGATGTAATAATGGGATTAAAACACAAGAAAGCACAGTATTAAATTTTCACCTGCATAGTTCTTTCTATATATCAATAGGGAACCTGTGGCCTTAAGGCCCCATGTGACCTTCTAGGTCCTTAAGTGTGGCCTTTTGACTGAATCCAAATTTTACAGAAGAAATCCTTTTGTTAAAAGGGGTGCATCAGAGGAAGATGAAGATTTCCCTGCCTCCTTTGGTGCTTAAAAAAGAACAATCTTGAAATCAGAAGGCCACAGGTTCTCTGCCCCTGGTAGAAGAATTCAAGATGTTAAGGGGAAAAGTGAACTGTAACTAGAAGAGCAGATAAAGAAACAGACAAAGAAGATGGACATTACTATAGTCAAGGAAAAGGACATAACCAAGGACAAATGAGAGAACAAATCAGAACATAGGGGACCGATAGCTGAGTGCAAACTCACGAGGGATGTGTCCTGCCTGGAGAAAAGTGTGTTCTGGGAATTGAAGGACTATGAAGGTAAAGTGGGACCAGATTAGGGTGGGTTTGACTGTCGGAAAATTTTAAGGCAATGAAATCCTTGCAACTTGAAGTACGGATGGGAAACATGATGTAAAGGTTTAAGAGGACACAAAATAGAAAAGAACAGATGCCTGCCATGCAAACTCCTGGAGTTTAGTTGGAAGCATATAAGTTATTAAATAATCTGGACATGGGGGAAAAGGACGTGTTGAGCTTAAAAGAAAAAGATGTGAGAATGTTTTTAAAGTACAACCAGTTTCATGACAGACTAGTTATAAAATATGAAGGCAGGGGAAGAATGAAGAATCCATTCAAAGTTTTTAGTCTTGGAGATGATAAGAAGGGTGCTTGTGTATACTTATGAGATACAGCTCTAGATTCCTGCAATAGTTCTAACTTAACTTTATACTCGTTTGCTATCATTGTCTTTATTTTATATGGATTGCACCATATAAATAATCATTGCTTTTATCTTTTACTGATTAAACTGTGTTGGTGCATTCAAGAACACCAGTCATATTGGATCCTAGTCCCACTCTTGGGACCTCATTCAACCTCAGTTATCTCCTTTAAGCTCTATCTCCAAATACGGTCACATGGGTGGGGGGGGAGGGGGAAATTAAGTTCATAACAATAATCAATAACCAATTTTAGAAGATATTGCTACTCTAACACAGCCACCACTAGTACAAATAATCATGGAATTCTATTAACCATACACACTCTATAATCAAAACCCTTCTGATTTTTGTAATAAAAACCACAAGTTTCTTCAACAATACTCAGTACCCATTCTCTTCACTCATACCAGTAACATATAACATGTTTTACAAAATTATAAATTTTTATAAGGCTTAAGGTAAAATAGGCATAAGAACCCCTGTAACTTTGTAAATTAAAATTATTAGAGTTGAATTTATTAATATATCAAGTATCCTATCTGCAACATTTCATGTTTTCTTGAGGACCATAAAGTATGTAAGATTACAATGTAAAAATATTAATATACACAGAGATTAGGGCAAAAGGAACATTACAGCAAAGAAAAAAAAAAGAATCTCAGAGAACAGACTACATAGAAATGAAAAATATAACAAACAACAAGGAGTATCTAGTTGGGCAAAGGAAAAATCAATGGAGATTGGGAGAAAAAAAATGCCCATTACAGGGGAAGAAATCTAACACTTCTCTGTCATTTAGTACCTGGGACATTCCTGCTCCAAGCACCCAGGCTGGCAGTGATTATCACATGACCTGAGAGTTCCTCCAAAGAGAAAGTATCAATAACTGGCATAAAGAAGTGTCAGGGAAGGAAATAGGGGTTATTTCAACTGGTACAGGTGGGGAGGGGTCTTATCTGAGCCTGTGAGCACTAGTCCTGGGACAGTAGTAGATTCACACCATGTTGAGTACATTTCCATTATGAGCCTGAAAGGGAGCAGTGTTACACTTGCAGGGCATCCTTTTTGCTGGGAATTTGTGTTTTCTACAGGGCTGTCTACATCATTTCTCAGATGGTAGTTCAGAGAGAAAATTAAGTATCAGCGGTTTGGGATAAAGGAAATGGGTTTTAAAGGTTAAGTTGCCTAAGTGGTTTCTAAACTATATACTTTGCCTCCATTTTCTATTTAATATGTGATTTTTCTGTTAATTATAGTGCTTATATTTCTCTGTGCTCAGTGCTTAACTGATGTATCAGATATATATATCAAGGAGTGATGAACAAAATATGGCAACTTATATTAACCTATGAAGCTTATCTTTGGAAAATTTATGTAAATATGCACTGATACAAATGCTAGGTCTAAAGGAGTAAAACTGTATTATATCCTTAGTGTCAAGGTCAAAAATAACATTTCTATGGAGTTTCATGGTTACTTAAACCGAAGTATTATATAGATGGAAGATACAGGTATGTTCTTCAATTTATCGAAAACTGTTGTATAACAAGTAGTTTTATAAAATTGACAGGACCAAACCTTAACATCATATATCATTATCACTAAGGTGAATAAAGGGCTCCCCCCACCTCATATATTTCATAGGATTAAAAAGCAAATCCAAGCTACACAGCTCAGGTTTCCCTTTTTTTTCCGGAAGAGAGGGTGGGTATAATTTTATTGCTGATATACATATTTTGCTCCTCAAAAATTGAATGAAGCAGCACATTTCTACCTGAAATGGCATATTTGTCAATTGTGTGCTTAGTATGTATTTTTCCCATTTCATATAATGCTGCTATGAATGAATAATGTGCTGATGAATGGGAATTTAAATTGAGTTTTAATTTGAAAGATTTTAATGCTTTTCCTATTAATTTAACCAACTTGCTGGAGGGCTAGGTAGTAGTATTGGAAGAGTTTTTAAAATGCTTACATATCTGTATAAATGCCAGTCTATTATAATAAAAATGACAACTGGAAAAAGTAGTGTAGTATGGAGTTAAATATAGGCCTTAATCCCTCCATTACAAATGCATTATTGGTTAATATATTAGGCATATGAATTTAACAGTAGGCACTATCTTAGACACTATTGTAAAATGTTGTATATAATGAGGGCAGTTTAATTGGTATTAACATCTCCAAATATAAAAATTTCTCAATTTGATATTGTCAGCTTTATAATCCATTAATACTTTAATGAATTATTAAGAAATTGACTAAGTTGACTTGAACATACAAAAATATTAGCCTTTTGGACATTATTATTTGTTGATTCTATATTTTTTGTCAGGGGCATTCACTATTCATTAGACCTGACTCAACATCTGCTTTTGCTTGTAAGTGCAAATATTTTTTTGCCTAATATGCAGGTAGCTTTATAATTTTCTTTTTTTGTAGAAAGAATACACACCTTGTAAGATAGACAACATAGAAGGCATGGGTGTGTGTATGTGTGTGTATATATACACACATACAATATATGTATACACAAATGACAAAATCATCCTATCAGCAAGAGAAAAGTTCTAATTCTTTTGTGTGACTATTTGTAAGGTAAAGTTTATGGTCTCTGGAGCCATTGACACGGGTTCAAATTCTGGCTCAACTGTGTACTACTATCTTTACACCTTGGTCGAGTTTGCACTCAGCTTTCACATCTGAATGTAGAAGACAACAGTGTCTCAGAGTCATCAGCATTAAGTTGTATATAAAATACTTAGAATAGTTTCTGGCACAGAATAAATGTAAAGTTGATGAAAAGTATATTAAAATTTTCTATGAACCACACGCTTCACATTTTTACAGAAAATTGACACAATATAACACTTTTTCCACTTGTGTTAGAAAATGTAATGTGTTGAATTGATCTCTCATCGCTCTCTCATTAGAAAGGTATGTATTTATATGTGCATACAATGCAATCTTTTTAAAAATCTGCATAGCAATTTGCAGTGAACATCTGTACACATGTATGTTTGCAAATCTGTTCAAATTATTCCTTTAAAGTAAATTCCTGAAAGAAATCATACTTAGTTGAAAGAAATGTATTTCTTGAAGGATGCTTTAAAAGAGACATACCCCTCCCCCAGAGTGTTGGGGTCTGGCCATTTCTGTTCACCTTTACCAGCACAAAATACGCCAATAATTCTCTTATATTCTAATAAATTAAACATGGGTTGCTTCGATATACATTTATTTAATGATCTGTGAGATTAAGCATTGTTTCCTATTTAATTTTCTCTTTTGTCCGTCATATTTCTATGTATTTGTCTTTTTCTTATTGATTTCCATGAGATCGCAACTCCTGGCCTCAAGTGATCCTCCCACCCTTGACCTCCCAAAGTGCTGGGCTAAGAGGCATGAGCTATCTTGCTTGGCCTGATTTCCATGAGATTTTATATAAAACATTTTCTTAAAATATTGGTTAAAATGATTAAATAAGTAACTGTTTTTCAAATTCTAGTGTGAAACCATGAGACTATCAGTGGTCTGAATAAAACTTGGAAAGCTGAAAAGTTCTAAGTTTAATGGTTCCAGTAGCAATTTCAACACATTTTAACCCAGTAAGGACTACACAATGGGTTCAAGTTGAGTAGTTCTCATTCCTATGATAATTATTTCCTCTGGAACCTATTTGCTTTGCTTGGCATCTGGTTTCCAATTCATTGCTTCATATCTAGATTTATCTTTTGGCTAACTCCTTTCTGTTGACAGTTTGTTCTTCCATTTCCTATCTGCTTGGCTCTAAATCCTGGCATTGCTCCTACTCTTTGCTTCGTTGTACCTCAGCCCCTCTAACAAGGCTCCCACATTCTTGGCTTTAGTTTGTTTGGAAAGGTAGGTAACTATTGTAACTATTGTTACCCTGATCAGGAAAGGGATTCCAAGACTGATTAAACTACTGTTCCGAACAAGTACTGCCTTGAAATATATCTTATAGTTGAATCTATGATCTCTTACTCATTAAAATATAGCCTCTGTATTTCATTCTATCCAACTACAAAAGAACATTTCCAAGCTTGCTTGAATGCAAATGAACATTAGCCACACAGTAAAAGGCTGCATTTAGAAAATCATATGCACATATGAACAAATCTTAAGTCAGATTCGACTCCCTACATAACCCAAACAAAATTAGTACACAAGTATTTATACTGCTAAAATAAAATGTAGTGTAAAAGTTTATAATTTTAATATTCTGGAAAAAAAACCTTTTTTCCATAATAATTCACATTTCATCATACTTCAAAGAAGTACTGCTTTTATATTTCTATTTAGATATAAACTTTCATAATATTCAGAATGCCCAGTAAATGGGCTAAATAACAGGATATAAAAAACAAAAATGATTGGATTTTATATTTCTACTTTTAAAAAAATTTCCAGGATAAATAAGAACAAATGTTAATAAACAAATTTATTGTTAAAAATTTCCTATGGGGCTATTGTTTAATAAAAACACATTTGGAAAGCTAAATCGTTAAAAGTGACTAGGTCATTTTTACTTGAAATCCAAGTAGATCATCTGTTTCTTTTTGTCAATTTTTTGAAGCCAATCTATACTGCCATAGTTTACTATACTTAAAAATAAAGTATCTTAGTATCCATTTACGAATTTAAGAACATCAAGAATAAGGAAAATGAAGTCAATAATATAAGTCTTGTGGGATTATCTGTAACATGTAAGTGGAAAAAAAAAAACTAAGAAAGAATACTCTCAAATTCTATAAATTTCCATCAAGTATATTTACAAGTAAAAATGAAAGTCAATACATACACAGAATGTTTTATCTTTTAACTTAAAATTGAGCAGGCTAGCCCCTCTGGGAAACCTGGCCCTTAAATTGAAAAAAAAAAAAAAAAAAAGTAACTTGTGGTTGTTTGCTCAGAGTCAGAATATGCAAACTACAGCATTCAAAGAAAGACATTTGTCCAAAATTTAGAGTCAATTCCTTTATTATGACAGAGTTCTCCTTGGTCAAACACCAGCTTTGATTATGCTGTAAATTCTACTATTTCTCTAGGGTTATCATAGGCTCTTCTGCATGAAATAATTCTCTTTTTGTCATATAAATTAAGCTTGAGATAACAGTACACCCCCCAAATAGCCCATGATTTGCCTTATCAGTGCCTAGAAATAATTTGACAATGAAGCTCCCTAGAGAAAACTGAATATTAAATGTTGTCATTGGCAATCAGTGCTGGGCCCTACATGCGAGTTTCCATCTCCCTCTAGTGGCAAAGAGAAATGAGGAGCCAGTATGTATGACAACTGCACTAATAAAATGAGGCAAGAAGCCAGTAACACCAAGTTGAGAATAAACTCATGTTCCTGTAGATTTCACCGATTTAAAGAATTTTTTTTTTTCTTTTTGTAAGCTAGTGTGATTCAATGACACTCAAAATTTGGCAAGAATTTTAAAACCTTGTAATAGTCTAACTTCCTTAAAGCCAAGAATATTAAAATAAGCGACAACCAAAACATCTTATAATTTGTTAAACAGTGACCCATTGTTCCATATTCCTTTTCTTCCTCTCTTGTTGTAAGTGAAAATTAAAACAAGCACACCAAATATCAGGCTAATGAAAATTATTAAAATATGGAATAAAGTTTTTAAAAGTCAGCTTTCTTGTCCCATCCAATAAGTACATGTGGAGCTTGTATTTCCATTCTTGTGATACTTTACTTCATAGCCTGGGGTCCATCTCTATTCAGGATAATACAAGAGGTGGAAGATCACCATTATTTTTTTGTGGCTCAGTAGAACTCTATGGTATACATATACCACATTTTATTAATCCACTTATGCATTGATGGGCACTTGGGTTGTTTCCACATCTTTGCTATCGTGAATTGTGCTGTTATTGTGAAGAAGACCCTAAAGGCAATCACAACAACAAAAATACGTAAATGGGACCTGATCAAATTAAAAAGCTTCTGGACAGCCAAGGAAACTATCGTGATAGCAAACAGACAACCTACAGAATGGGAAAAAATATTTCAATGCTACATAATCAAGGGCTGATATCTTCATGAAAACTCAGGAAAATCAGCAAGAAAAAAAAATCAAACCACTGCATTAAAAAGTGGGCAAAGGACATGAAAAGAAACTTGCCCTATATTCTCTATGAAAGTAATTTTCCTTTTTAAAAATGTTCCCAGAGTAACTCATCTCTCTCAGAAGCTGAAATTAATTCCAATAGGTAGAGGTTACCTCTCTGTAGGGAGCAAAGGCTCTTGCCCCACTAAGATTTGCTAAAAAAAATAAAATAAAATAAAATAAAAAAATAAAAATCACTGATGTGAGGCATATTGATTAATAGCAGGAAGGAGACACAAATTTATTTTAACACATATACACAGCAACTATCAAAATAAAGATTCAACTCCCCATGTGGGGCAGTTAAGAAGCTTACATGACTTTTTGCTAAAATGGGAGTTTTCTTGAGTGGGGGAGAGGAATTCTGTTGAGGGCAATAAAGGATTGCTAGGGAAGATGAATGGATGAGGAAGGAAGATTAACTGGTAAATAGTTCTCTTTGGACATTATCTTCTTAGTCTGTTCACATATGGTCAACATTTCTGGTCTTACAGGAAGGGGAAGAAAAGAACAATTATTCTCCTAGGTGGGTCTGGATCTCAGGCATGTAAAGAAACTTCAAGAATTTTGGGATTGTCAATGGTTGTGGTGGTTGGTGGGAAGGGGTAGATGAGAGAGAACTTAAGGCTTCTTCAATCAGTCCAGCATGTCAAAGTGCCATATTTGTAATTTCCTTTACTTTCAGCAACAACTGTAACATGGCAAAGTCTGTCATTGCTATTTTCCACTTCAGCTTCCCAACCTATTCCAGCCATTTCCCATCACTTTGCAGGTTAGGTTTGAAAGTCAAATCACAATTTTCAAAGGCTCTGTGCCTGGTATCGCAGTAAATGCCACCAGATGGCACCATGGGACTGGCTACCTAGGTCAAAAGGTTAGCATTCTCTCTTGTGGCTCTGAAGAGAACATAGGTAAATATTGTGTTCTTTCTATAATACTGTTCTTTTAATACAGCAACAATTTTAATATTTTCAAATTTCTATTTCCCATATTTGCAACAAAATTTTTGTGAGAGAACATAAAGTTGAGTTCTGTATTTTTCATACTTTGACATTTTTAATCAATACCTAACGTTAGTCTTGTTCCACTGTATTTCCTCTCCCTTGTCAATACAATTCCATGCTTTGTAAAACCCAGGACCTTGAGACTGAACATTGCATGCACCTGCTCTTTCCAGGGATTCCAACTCTACAAAAGCTGTTCACGATTAAGAACACAGCTTTCTCAGGACTGCAAGTAACGCTGCAGTCCTTTTTATCTTTCCCCTCCACATCCACACTCTTTGGTGAGTGAGAATGTGTTCTCTCTCCTGCTACTGTCTCGGTATCCTGCTGCTCCAACTTATTTCAGTTGTGATATCAAAAAATATATATTTTTTAAGGAGGTAGTGCTCCAGATCTGCCTGGAAATCTCTAATTTTTTTTTTCCAGAATATTATGGGGGCACAAATATTTGGGCTATATGGATTGATTTTGCACTGCATGAGTCAAAGTTATAAGTGTGCCCATCACCCAGATAGTGTACATTGTACCTGTTAGGTATGATTTCAACCATCCCCTCCCTACTCCCCTCCTACCTGCTTGATTTCCACTGAGTTTTATTTCCATATGGGCACATGAGTGCTATTTGGTTAGTTCCGGTTTAATAGTGAGTACTTGGGTGTTTGTTTTTCCATTCTTACAATACTTCACTTACGAGGATGGTCTTAAATTCCATCCAGATTGTTGGAAAAAGGTATTAATTCTGTTTTTATGGCTGAATAGTACTCCATGATGTACATATACCCCATTTTGTTAATCCACTCACAAATTGATAGACACTTGAATTGATTCCACATCTTCACAGCTGTGACTTGTGCTGCGGTAAACATTCAAGTCCAAGTGTATTTTTGATAAAATGACTTTTTTTTTCCTATGGGTAAATACCCAGTAGCGGTATTGCTGGATGAAATGGTAAGTCTACTATTGGTAGTTGTTTGATGCATCTCCATACTATTTTCCATACAGGTTAAACAGCGTATAAATGCTCCTTTCTCTCTGCATCCATATCAGCATCTATTATTTCGGGACTTTTTGATAGAAAACATTCTCACTGGGGTTAGATGATATCTCATTGTGGTTCTTATTTGCATTTCACTGATGATTAGTGACACTGAGCATTGTTTTCATGTTTATTGGCCATTAGTCTTTTTTTGAAAAGACTCTCTTCATGTCTCTTACCCACTTTTTAATGTGGTTGACTTTTTTCTGATTTCCATGAGTTCTTTGTAGATTCTGGTTATTAGCTCTTTATCAGATATATAGCATGCAAATACATTCTCCCATTCTGTAGGTTGTCTATTTGCTCTGTTGAGCAAATCCTCCCCAACTTGTTCTGCAAAGCCATCACCCTGGCTTCGATACCAAAACCAGGAAAGAAAACAACAATAACAAATGAAAACTACAGACCAGTATCCTTATGAATATAGATGCAAAATCCTCATTAAAATTCCAGCAAACCATATTCACCAGCATATTAATAATAATCCACCATGACCAAGTGGGCTTCATTCCTGGGATGCAAGGATGGTTCAACGTGAGTGAATCCATAAATATGATTCACCACATTAACAGAATCAAATACAAAGACCATGTGATCATCTCAATAGATGCAGAAAAAACATTCAACAAAATTTAGCATCCTTTTATAAAAAACTCTTAACAAAATAGGCATAGAGGGAATATACTTCTAAATTATAAAAGCCATATATGACAAACCCAAGTCAGCATCTTACTGAATGAGGAAAAGTTGCATTCCCATTCACAACTGGAGCACAACCAATATGCCACTGTCACCACTTCCATTCAACATAGTGCTTGAATTCCTAGTCAGATCAATCAGGCAAGAGAAGAAAATTAACGGTATCCAAATGGGGAAAGAGGAGGTCAAACTATGGCTCTTTGCTGATATGATCTTATTAATATATCTATAAAAACCCAAAGATTCTGCCATAAGACTACTGGAATTGATAAACAAATCCAGCAAATTCTCAGCCTGCAAAATCTACGTATACAAATCAGTAACAGTCCTATCTTCCAACAACAGTCAAGCTGAGAATCAAATCGAAGACTCAATACCTTTCACAAATAGAAATATGGCTCACTGAGGAAGGAAATTGCAGATGATGTAAACAAATGGAAAAGCGTATCATACTCATCAGCAGAATCAACATTGTTAAAATGTCCATACTGACCAAAGTGATTTACAGATTCAATGCAATCCCTATCAAAATACCAACATCATTTTCCACAGATCAAGAAAAAATAATTCTATGCTTCATTTGGAAGCAGAAAAGAGCCTGAATAGCTAAAGCAACATTAAACAAAAGGAACAAATCTGCAGGCACCGTTTTACCATGCTTTAAGCTATATTACAAGCTACAGAAACCAAAATAGCATGGTATTGGCACAAAGAGAGAGACAGACTAAAGCAACAGGACAGAGCACCCAGATACAAAACCATCCACATACTGCCATATGATCTTTGATAAAGTAGACAACAATATACACTAGGGAAGAGAATATCTATTTTATAAATGTTCCTGGGAAAATTGGATAGCCACATGTAGAATATTGAAACAGGACCCTATCTGTCACTGCTCACAAAAATTCTTTCAAGACAGATAACAGGCTTAAATGTAAGACATGAAACTAAGAATTTTAGATGATGATGTTGGAAAAACTCTTCTAGATACCTGCCTACACAAAGAATTTATGAAGACGACCCCAAGGGCAATCACAGTAACTGCAAAAATAAACAGGACTTGATTAAACACTTCTGCACAGCAAACAAATGTCTTTTCCTTTTCAATCAAAAGTCTATGTATTTATAAATATATTCCAACTGTTAACGTTCCCCATTTGTTATAAATTAGTTGACACAGAATTACTAAGGATCATGTTTAACTAATTCAGCACATTTCCATGCTGTATGTATTTTTTATCTGCTTCAAATCAGTTTTCCTGTTACCCTCAAAATGATGGATAAGGGATTAGGCTCTGGAGTCCTGCCTGGGTTCAAACCTGGCTTTTCCACTTATAGGTTAAGTTAGGTACAACTTGAATTTCTTGAGGTTTCTATGTCCTCATTTATAGAGAGCAAATAATAGTATTATTTTGGGAAATTTATAGGAGAATAAAACAACATAAAGGATTTAGACAATACCTGACACAAAGTTATAAGCAATCCACAAAGGTTAACTGTGGCTATTCTATTATTTTGATTACATGAACAGCCAATCCTTTTTTGTTTTTTCTGTGAGAGATCCATGATAAAAGACATACACAAAAATATGCATAGAATGCAAGAATTATGATTAAAACAAAAAATGTACATTATATATATGTGCTTTTATATGCATAAACTATCTTTAAACAGATATAAGAACCTAGAAAAAAGTGTTTACCTCCCAGTGTGGAGCTGAGAAAATAGAGGACAATGTGGGAGGAAACCTTACTTTTCCTTGATTCCTGTCTTTCATTTTGGGGTATTCTTCAGACTACAAACCAAATTATTAAAAAAAATAAAATAAAATAAATAGTATACTGTTTTTAATAAAACACTATTAAATGTTTTTCTTGAAAGACTTCCTTGCAATTTCCATTATTTTTTTTTTTTTTCTAGAAATGTGCTCATCTGTGAGGCCTGTCAACCAAATCCTGCTGGTTTTGATAAATCCTATTAAACACCTCTTGGAGATAGTCTTTTCCTCCTTGTTGCCCCAAGTTCTTCCTAGTCAGCAGTCTCAGGCTTTTGCTTTGTTACTGTATAAATGAGGAGTTCCTTGAGGTGATGACAAGGTGAGAGGTCAGCTTTTCACTTAAAGTCTGAAGAAGTGGTGGGACATGAAGGAAATATAGTGCAACAGGGAGTTGGAGATAAAGATCTCCTTTTAGGAGAAAAGCTGGGACAGAAGGCATATATTTATTATACCTTCAGAGAAGAGTTGAAGCTTGGAAGGTAGATTAAATTGCTGAGTGGAAGGACAGGACAGAGACTTGGTAAGGATGAGGAAGAAGGTTGAGTGAGAAGACAAAGGAGCGGTTAATAAAAAAAAAAGAAAATCAGTTACAGAAGGGTTGGTCAATTGTCAACTTTTTCAGAGCAGACAACATAGTGTGGGTGTGTGTTTTCCATTAAATTGCACCATGAAAGTGTTAGTTCTGTTGACTCCTGAGATGTGGTTCATCAAATAAGTGATTTCCAAATGCTTTCCTATTTCCCAGAGAATATAAATTGCTGAACTCTTCCCATCTGTGTAGGCTTGAAAATGTGCACTTAATAATGAATACATTACCATAGTATTCAAAATGAACATATTGATTCTTTTGTCCCTCTTGAGGAGTATTGGAATTATGGTATTGTAGACTTACTCCGCTAAATGCAGTACTTTCTTAAACAAAAGGTAATTAGGCCATCTGATTAGCTGCAAATTTTTGGACTGGAGTTAAAAGGAATGAGAGGAATGAATAATTTTTCTTTCTTTTTTTTGAGGACATATCCTTTGCTGGATATGGTGCTTTATGCTTTCCTTTCCACATGTTTTATCTGTCCTATTCTACAGAAAAGGAAAGTAAGGCCCAGGTTAAGTGACTGAGGACAAAAAAACAAAACAAAACAAAAAAACACAAACAGCAAGAGACAAGAGAATCATCATTCAAGACTTCACCGGACTACAAATTTGGTGTTTTTCCACTAGACTACATTGCTCTCACTGCCAAGAAAAGAACGTAGCCTTAGATAATTCCCTTGTTCATTTCTTAGTCTATTTTCAAGCTTCAGCAGTTGATGGGGTATTAAGTTGGTTGCACCATTATATGTCATTTTACAGGAATGGAGCTGTGATCCTACTTTCTCTCACTTCTACAAAGGCTTTCTTTCTAGGATGGGACTTGAGTAGGTCAAGGAAAAAGCAAGAGAAAGGAATTCATTACCACAGAAGGGTTTAGTAGAGACCATTTTTACTCTACCATTCTGTCAAACTGTTCTGAAATGGATTTTTTAAGTGTCTAATATAATTTACTCTCAACCAATGAATTACACCCAGTTACTCACATTGCTTTGTGTCACATTTGTCCCTGGATATGGCACTCAGGAGCCCTGCCTTCAGGAAACAAGATGTGCGATAACTTGGTCAAGTGACATTTTCCCAGAGACTGGGTATTTCTCAGGGGCTGAGCACTAGCATTTCCTGGACTTCTCTTCATTTCAATTAAAATTCTTCCTTTATACTTTTAAATAACTCCAAAATTTTCCCCTTCTCCCCACCTTTGGGGACTTTATATATACATCTAGAAGTGTAAACCTGATGTTACAAATGTTTTAATTTTCACTTTCAATGCAATCTTGTATTTACATGGCCGTTGTTTTAAAATGATTGTCTAATAATTCATGTATTCTCACTTTCCTTCATGTTTTAGTTAGTAAACAATTCATAGCTATAAAAATGTTAGCTTCATATGGTCAACAAGGAAATAAGATAATTTATTGTAAAACTAGTCATATCCCACTAATTTTCAAAGGGACTTGAGGTTGCTAATAATTATATATAAAACAAATAAATCAAAAAGGAGAGAAAAAATACCTCCAGCTCATATCATTAGGTCTTGTGTGTTCTTTCGTGAAATATTGTAAATTTGGTTTTGAGTATACCAGCAGCCAATTCAAAGAGAGAAACATCATCAATTGGGTGAGACATTATGTTCATACCATAAAAACACAATTTTTAATAGGGAACAGAGTGCCACTTGGCCCAGAGGACTCAGAGAAATTAATCCCATTGGCCTTCATAAAAAGCATACTTTGTTATGTGCAAAATACTCAAGTACACATTTATAGTACTGTAAAATGTAGCAAGGAGTTTCATAGAGTAGATTATTATGTCTAATGCCTGTATATTTCTTGATTCCTAGTACAGTTTAGACTTTATTTAAATAGAAAATATAAAGTATCTAGGGGAAATAAGACATTTTCTTACAGTGTTACTTCACTTATATTTCCTTTCATTATAGAACTTTTGAGAAGAATTTGGAAGATTATCAATTACTACACATTTCTAGAACAGCTTGCTTCTTTGGCTCAAATTGTTTGCAGACTGTAATGGCATATCTCTGTACCTAAAAGGGAGTGGAACTAAAGGTAATTTTGAGTTATGTATGACCATTATATCAATACTCTTACCAGGTAATAAAAGAAATATTTGACTAATGTTACAAATCAGATGGAAGGGAATAAACCATGTCAATAACCGTGGACAGCAACATTAAGATTGCCAGGATGGTGCAAATACTAGAAGCAATTTATCTGTAATTTCTTCTTAGAAATATCTGTTCATTGACAGCCTTGTTTGATTCAATAATCCTAACCAGGTCATGAATTATCTTCTTCACTCTTGCTGTTTTGTTGATTAGGAATATTACTAGAACTATTCATTTTATTTTAGAATCTAATAAGTCACTTCTAAATGTTTTGAGTATTTCCTTCTATGACAGCAAAATCATTTAAGTAAAAATCATACTTACAAAATTACATCATAGGTATTCACCTCTTTTATGAATAATTGAATACATCAACATAACTTTGTTGACTTTACATTAGTACAGTGGTCATTTATTTGGTAAGCCAAAGAGGGGCAAAGTTTTGTTAAGTCTGAGATACGAACTGGTAGAAATAGAGATGATTTATTCTGAAATGTCTGAATTTATTGCAGTGCTGAGGAAAAATTGATCACTACACAATGTCAAGTCTTACTCTAAAATGGCATTTTCAGAAATTCTTCTCAGCTTGTATAATTTCTCTGGAAGCTCTTTAAATTTTAGAGTAAATGTGGATTAAAATTGTTTTTTTTTTTTTTAAATAGAAATGTATGTAATTGATGGAGATTGAAAAGAAACCTAATGCCCAGAGCTGACAAAGGTGTGGATGATGGACACATATTGGCTCTTATTGGGAGTAGAAACCAGCACGGTCACCCGGAGGGCAATTTGACAGGGTAAGACGTACACAGACTTCAATTCCTCAATTATACTTCTACTTCCAGGAATTTATCCTGCGCAAGGAAGAGGTGTCTGTATAAGTTTGTTCATTAGAGCACTTTTTCTAAGAAAGAAAAATTAGAAACAGCCAAAATACTTAATGGGAAATGCTTACATTTCAGTGAATCCACACAGTAAGTTTTTATTAAACCATTAAGAACAATGGATTTTATGTATTATATTATAGGAATATATTTCACAATGTATTCTGATTGAAAAAGCAATTCATGGAGAATACACAGCTTAATGCTGTGTCAAGATCATGGGTTTCAGGTAGCCTATGTCTAAAAGCTTACTTCTGCTATCAAGTGAACTGTCATAGGAGCTTGAACAAATTATCTAACCTTTCTAAGACTCATTTTATCACATAATAAAATGCATATGATTAAGTGAAATAATGCTGAATAAATTTTCCAAAGATACCAAATGCTAGCAATGATGACAATGATGACCCAAACACATACACACATTCAGAAAACATCTAGAAAACCATCAATAGTATCCAGTTATCACCAAGAACAGAGACTAAAAGTATTTATAGTACTTTACTAACATTGCTTATTTGCATTTTTCCAAAATGTCTTGCATATATAAGCTATTATATGTATTACCTAAAGAAAATATTTTAAAAATGTTACTTTGATTTATAAATTCATTTTTAACTTAAAATACGACATAGTAAATTGTAAAAAAAAAAAAAAAAAAAAAAAAAAAGACTCCATGAGAGGGAAAAAAAAAAATAAAACACCTTTGCAGCTTATATACTTTCATAGGGAATTTTCACAAAGCTCGAGATTCCTTTTTTCCCCCATCTCATTACAATCCCCACAGTTCAGCTTTTTATTAATGTAACTGCAGATATAATTAAAAATGATACAAATAATGCATTTTTCCACTCTTAAGTATCTTATACACCATCACTAAATTACTAAATTTAGTGTAAATTACTAAATTTGCAAAGCTAAATTACTTAGCTTTCTCAACATACACTTGTCTACATACTTTTTGAGAACTTCCCTCCCTTACGAACTTCTGAACTATGATGATGATAAAGGTGATGTTCAACTTTATTTTCAGAAAGGTCTTTTAATTTATATTTTCTTTTTGTATATAGTTTACAGTATATAACATAGGTTTTTAATAAATATGCATCTGCACATGACTTTGCCTTTTAATTGGAATATAAAATCATCCAATCTAACCTCTTGTAAATTCTCTACTTTCAATATTTTTTTTTCTGTATTATTTCCTTTTCCTTTCTTCATTTTTATCCCTCCATTCCTTTTTTTTCCTATCTCAGAAAAAAATACATCTTTTTTCCTTTCTGGGGCTAACTTCTATACATACACATTGGGTTTCAATCATTATTGTATCTTATCGGTCCTTATCTAATAAGTTAGCTTCTCCTCTTTCTCCCTCATGCCTTCTTTTTAAATTGAAAATGTGGGAGATGCATCAAGAAATTAATTCTGTGACAAATAACCTTCCTTTAGCTCATACACACAATTTTTGTTGCACAGATATTGGGGTTGTTAGAGATTAGAGATGTTTTGAAGAAAATATTTTATGTTGTAATAGAGATTCTTCTAGAAAAGAAAATTATGAAATAGGCCAGAGAATGAATGTATACAAGTCTCTTACATGATGGTAGAGATGATTTGGAAGAACCCTGGAAAGGTACAAGAATTGGAATGGATTGGAATGAGGCGCTCTGTTTTGGCCAAGATAAGGATAAGATATATAATCATTACTTGTGGTAGTTATATTCTGTAATGTTACCAGGAATGCTTAATTGGTGAAAATGTCTCTCCTAGAGAAAATACAGGGTTAGGTTCCTGCCAGCCTCAGTAACAGTATTTTTACCCATCAATCAATTAATCCCTAACCTTGTTTATGCGTGTTTCTGTTTAAAGATACTTTATTTAATGTATCATTGATTCATTAACATTGAACACCGAGCCAACACCACTGTAACTCATGCCTCAATGAAGCTTATCTAACACATTTTTCACAAGGCACATTACAGGTTAGGGACTCTAGACAGCACACTTCATTATGCTTGGGGTCTATCTTAAAGAATAAAGACACTATAAAAAACATGAAAATTATGAAAATTTTGGCACTACATAGTAAAATGGACATTTGTTTATAGTACAACAGTTGAAACCAGAATGCAGATTGTCAGCTTGTTCAACTTTATTTGGCAACATGTACTGGGTGACTCATTTTTTTTCTATTTCTCTGTGTCCAAAAATGACCATAAAAGCATCCTTTCTATTGATTTTGGGGTTGTCAAATTTGAGCAAGTAGGTGAATTCACACACATGGAATGAAGATCAACTGCATGTGTATATACATGTGCATATACATATGCACACACATACAAACATGGTTGACTTATATATCTATATAAAATTCAGTAACAAGATAGCATGTAACAGATTGTTATGCTGAAAACCATGTTCTAATAGATAGTCATACCTCAACTCCATGTTTAAAGATGTAATGTGATTATAGGATTTATTGTATCATTCTATGCATCATGGAAATTATTGTTCTTACATAAAGCTATAGATTGTTACTAAATGGGCTTTTGCATTTCAGGAGGAATCAAAATGATCATACTATAAAAATGCAAAATTTGTTCTCTTTTAATTATCCCATAAAGCAAAACAGGCTTTGTCCCAATCTAACATAATTTGGGAATATTCAAGAAATATCATTCTAGTTTGAAATTTACATACATTCTTGGGTTTAATGATATTTTTAAATGCAAACAAAAAACACTGTGGTAAATGAGCAAGCAGATTATTTAATTTTTAGAGAATCATCTTAAAAATGGCTAAGAGTGAATGCTGTGGAGCTCAATGTCCCTGACTCTGGTACTTAACCAGTTTTGTAGTTTCTCCTGGGCAAGCTACATAAGCTTCCTATTCATTCTTGTCTTGATATTTAAAATATGAATAACAGTACATTTATATTGTATATGATAAATAGTTAATATATGTAGAGTTCTTAGAAAAGTGTCTGACACATAGTTACAACCCAATGAATGTCATTCTATTTTTGTTATTATCCTTATCTATGCCAGGGGTCCTCAAACTTTTTAAAGAGAGGGCCAGTTTACTGTCTCTCAGACCATTGGAGGGCCAGACTATAGTTTAAAAAAAAACTATGAACAAATTCCTATATACACTGCACATATCTTATTTTGAAGTAAAATAAAAAAAAACAAAAAACAAAAAACTAGCAAAAACACCCACATGTGGCCCACAATCTGCAGTTTGAGGATGCCTGAATTCTATACCAATCTTAATGCTGAGGTACAATTATCTGGCAGCCTTTTATCTACCAGTGGGGGACAACTGACATGGCTTTAATAAAGCTGAAATATCCAAATCAATGATAATATTTGATGCATATAAAATGATTTAGTTTCATATTATTTTAATTTTAGCTAATTTCTCAGTACTTCACTTCTCACAGAGCTATCTTAGCACCTGTTTTTATTTTCCGCCTCTTAATTTTACTTACTCCCTTTTCTTGTGACCCCAATCATGAAAGTTCCTTTCTCTTCCTTCTAACTAGTTTTAGGACTCTATCACCTAGACCCCTAGAGTCCTATCTCTAAGTCAATTCCATTGACCAGGGTGATTAACAGTCTTGCCCCAAACCCCACCTCCACCCCAATCTCCTTTCATGCAGGAAAGTCCCTACACCCAGGAAGGAAGGTATCTTTCAATTCCTGTGCCATTTTTGAAGTAGCTTTTCTCACAGCTTCCTTACCAGGAATCTTGATATACTATCCTTGAGATAGCTGCAGGATGGTTACTCAAACGGAGCACACTTAAGAGCTTCCACTCTTTAAAGGCCTATGGATTCATGTGACTCCCATACGAGCATAAATGATAAATTCCTGCCTGAACGCAGCAGATAGAAATGGAAATTATATACTCTGCTAAGGATGACTATTATAGCTAAATGATTTGCATTTTAAAAGTTTGGGAGTTCTTATGAATACTAAAGGGAAAAAAGCACTGGGTCATTGAGTAGGTACATGTGCTAGATGACCTGATGCTAATTATTTAACCTGTCTAAGCCTCAGTCTTCATTACTGCAGCATTTGTAAGATACCAATGCCTGTTTGAACCCATATCTCATTGGGAGTACTGCCAGGATCGGCATAATGGATATGAAGGCACTTCAAAAATTAGAGAGTATTTCATAAATGCAATGACAATCTGTTACACTTACAACATCTATATTCTTTTCCGTCTACACCCTTATCTGGACTTTGAAGTTTCCATCATACTCAAAGATCCTTTCTTCAGCTTACAATGGGTTGGATTTAACCCATAAGCAGTGATGTTAGCAATTTTCAGATGTCTTAAATATGTGTTAAGTTTTTACTTTAAATTGGTGACAAACAATTCTGTTTGCTGTTTTCGTATTTTTCTTCCAAAACAGTGTCTGGGGGACTTGCTCTTTGAGGAGACACTGTGTAATCATGTTAAAGGATATTAGAAAACAGTTTGTTTACCTCAGCTTTTTGTGGTTTGTCTAATTTGCACACTGCTTTTCAATAAGCTGGCTTGTCTGCATAGGCTGTACTATAGCCATTTAAAGTTCAAAATTACTGCAAAACAGTAACTGATCCTCTACTTCAATATCCCTGCTGTTTCATGAGCTCTCTTACAATTCAGAGGAATCTATTTCTCACTGATGTTGAAAAACATAATAAGGTCACAGCAGGAAGGCTTTAGCTTCATTAAAGAACATTATTATAAAAATAAAATGATCGAGGGCAAATTGTTTTTGTCCTTGTGGTACTGTTTCTGCAGATCCACATTAATCTGAGCATTTAAAGCAACAATAAATTTGTTATCTCCTCTTTACCATTCACTTCACCATGGTAGCCCCTAGTGGTAGAAGGAGATGCCAATTATTCATGTTCTAGGGGATTTCTTCCTGTTGAATAAAAAGGAATTAAGCCTCTTTGGAAATGAGGGCTGGAGCCTGTCAATAACTAAATTTATTTTTGCTTTTAAAACATCAGGAGAACGCTGGTGTGTCCAGCAAACGTAGATGCCAGCATTATTTGAAAGTGATTGAGCAGAGAGAAATGAACAGCAATTTTGACCCACCCAGGCTTCCATCTATCATGGGATCCTATAACCGGGAGATGACGGAAGAAGGATTTAAGATAGAGAATCACTAATTGCTCTATTAATCTAGTTTAACTGATACTAAAATCTGACAGAGCAAATTACAAACTGCAGGCAGTAAGGCTTATCAATTCATTACTACTTTCAAGGCTCTCCGTTGCTTTCTTTTTGCCTTCAGCGCCTGGCAAAGGACAGCGTTTTACAGTTCAATTTCTCAGTTTATTTTTGACTGCTTTTAATTAAATTTGATGGCCTGCTTCTGCACTACTAAAGTTATTGAAGTTGCAAAGCACTTTGCTGTTATAATGATAGCTCCCTTGATGTCTGTTCATTATTAACTGCTTTTCAAAAGTGCTGCTCTCAACTCTCATTTTATAAATATTTAAATAACTATGAATTTCTAGAACACAAATATCTGTGCACAGAAGATAGGGATTCTGTTGCCTGTTTAATAGGTTATACCTAGTAAAATAAAAATCTCTGTTCTGTAATGTATTATAATATTAAGAATGTGTCCTTAATTCATCCTGAACATAACTCCTCACACAAATAGTGGCGATATCTCAAAATAACAATGATCAATGATTTAAGAATTTATAACATTCACACATACAATTAATTCTAGCGAAAGACTTTAGAAAATAGAATGAGTATTTTTCATATTAAAAAAACCTGAAATTAATTGGGTGTTTTCAAAAGTTATTCTTTCTTGTTCTTAAGATGGAATGGAATATGTTAAAGAGAAATTACTAATTACACAATAATTTCACTGCTCAGGAAAAACAACAGCAGAGTAATTAAGAGAGTAAAATTAAAAGCCTTAATATTAAATAAAAAAGACTGATGAATTGAAGACCCATATTAATCTCTTCTCCTTCCCCAAACTGCAGGTAAATGATGGCAAATTTCTTTTCAAATCAACTTACAGAGCCAAAAAGAACTAAAGTGGAGATCATTGAAAAGACAACAAATAGTGGCAGAGCTACTAGCAGCTGACACGTGTCAGGCACTGTTCTAACTCATTTAGTATCCCTAACATTCCTATCATTATCTGTTTTATGAATGAGGAAATGGAGATGCAGAGAACATTAAGTAATTTGCTGATCATCACGTATTAAGTGATAAAGCTAGGCTTCGAATCTAGGCAGTCTGGTTTCAGACTCATATTCTTAATCACTGTGCTGTAATTCAATAAATTGTGGAGGACAGGAAGCAAATAGAGAAGTGACTGATACGGTAGAGCTGAGAAAAATACTGTCTGTGTGCCCATGGTGTGAAACACCTACAAATGTCAGCAAATCACCCAGAGAAGCTGTGAGCAGCACATCTCTTGGAAAAGCTGAGTGCTTTGGAAGGCAGGGATGAAGTACAGTTCTAAAAAAGAAAAATTTGTAAAGTTCTCAAGTAATTGCTCTCTCTTCCCTGAAAGCTAGCAATTACCTCTCCATGCCCCATTGCCTCTCTTCTCCATATCCCTAGAATCCTAAGTATACTAAAGTCAGTGGAGAAATTAAACCTAGTAAACTTTAGACTTTGAACAGAGCCGTTACCAGAAGTTGACATACTTAATCAAGTGCAAGTGACCTGTAACCTCCTTCCCCTGCTTGGTTTCCAGAACACCAGCAGTCAATTATATTACCTCGGATCCTACCCTAAAATCCCATTCGAAAATATAAGTGGAAAGCTGAAGATCATTAGCCATTTCAGCAAAATTTCAATTTGAGTAGCTGAGACCTACAGTAACTAAAAAGGAATTAGATAAAACAGTGATAAGGATTGGAATATTAAATAACATAGAAAAATATTCATATCCAATATTGGAGAAGAGAAAATGTGTGCTGATTAATAAAAAAATAATGCCATGAAAAAATAGACGATCAACAAAAAAGAGAAAGTTATTGGAAATTTAAAGTATAAAGTTTAAAAACCAGTAGAACATGAGACAACACATTATGTTCTCATTTGTGTTTTAAGAAAAGAGGGACTGTATTCTGAAAAAAAAAAAAAAAAAATCACACTGTCATCAAATGCAAGAAAGGCTAAGGAAGTATTCCAGACTGCAGGAGACTGAAGAGACATGACAACTAACTACCATACATGATTCTATACAAGACCCCATACTGAAGGGAAATCATGCTAGAAAGAATTGGCTGAATTGATAAAATTAGAACACGAACAGTGGATTGCATCAAAGCTCCATTTATTTAATCTGATTACCATACTGTAGTCATGTAAGGTAATATGCTTATTCTTAGGAAATACACACTAAGGTATTTAGAGATGAAGAGACATCTAACACTGACGAATGGCTAAGAAAAAAAAAGTGTAGATAGATGATAAACAGCGTGTGTATGTATGTACAGACAGAGATCAAATGGGACCTTAATTACATGTGATCAGGGTAAAAGTCAGTGAGGTATATTCATTGTACGTTTTTTACTACTTTTCTGTATTTTTCCAAATAAAAAGCTTTTAAAAATAGAAAGATAGAAGATAAAAATCAAGAAAATATCCCAAAGGCTAAAACAAAGACAAAAAAGAAATGGAAAGAGCAAGAGAAAAGCAATCTAGAGGGTCCAATGGCTGATTGATAATAACTATTATTATCAAACACCTGTGAAAGCTGCTAAATGGAAACTATGAAATTATAGAAAAGTTCTTAGCATAAAAAACATCAGTCTCCAAAATGAAATTAGTTCCACACCATGGCATGTCATCTGGAATTTCAGAAATGCTAAACGATCTCTTATAAAGGAAAAAATAAACAAAGCAACTTAAAAAAATCAAACAAGTCACCTACAAATGAAAAAGGAATTGAGTTGGCATTAGAGTGATGCCAGTTAGATGGGATGGAAGGATGGAAGCTGGAGGAGATCAACGTATTACTATTAATATTGGAAATCAAATATTCTTATTTTGTATTTTTGAAATTTGAAGTAATCATTGATATTATAAACTTCAGAAAAAAAACTGATATATGCTAAGAATGTAAACCTAGAGGATCAATATTTACATACTCATAACACCACAACTACTGAATATGATTTCACCAAAACAATTTGATTCAACACATTGAGAGGATAGTAGGAAAGAAGTCCTGTAATCAGTGTATCTGCCCTAATTCCTATGTTGGTATTATGATAAGAAGCTAATAGGTGATGTTTGAAATTGATAAATCAAGGTAACAATGTAAGCATTTAAATTAAAAAAAATGATTAATTACCAAAAGAAACAGATTGAAGAGCTGAACATTTCTTTCTCTATTGACTGGGACTATAGCATAGTGAGGTGTGTGGAACAAACCGCTATGATTCTGCTGCTGTTATTATCAGCTTCTTAATACTAGTTCATGAGCTCCTATTTATGAAAATAAAATCAATTTTAAAAGTTAGAAAAATTCATGTTACTACAAAATCCCTTAGGTCATTAAAACAATAGAGCACAGTGATAATTATACAGGGTGTTGCTTGTCTGAGTTCTTTGTATAGAAACTTCCAAAAGAAAACATGGCTCAGTGTTACATGTAGCATACTTTTCAGAGGAAAACTGTATACCCTATTCAAAAGTAGTTTCTAAAAGAGCACAGAAGATATTTTCACTGACCTGTGGATCTTTAAAAGCAGTTGTTTAAAAAAAAATAAGATACACTCTTGGACAGAAATTTGAAAACTAAAGTTTTTTGAATCTCAATAAAAGGATAGGCATATCAAAAACCCTTTTGAATGTTATGAAAATATGTTGCTACCACTGTTAAAAGCATGTTTGAAATGAAGTATTTTCTATTCTTGCTTTCAACTTTTACCTAGAGTAGATGAGATGCTAATTACCTCTTATGTGACAGAATTTGTGAATTTCCACAGGTACAATATGTTTACTGTAATTTCCAAATAGCCTATACAGAGTAGCAATACCTTTGACTTAAGCAACTGGTATACACTGGTCTATATTACAGATAGTGTATACATCACAACTGGTACATATTACAGATGGTATTATTTAATTATGATAGCAATTTAACTGTTATTAAAAACAGGTTTTTTGGCTGGGCACAGTGACTCAGGCTTGTAAACCTAGTACTCTGAGAGGCTGAAGCAGAAGCACAGGAGTTCTAGACTAACCTCAGCAAGAGTAAGATTCTATCTCTATTTAAAAGATAGAAAAAAATAGCCTGGCATGGCTTGTGCCTGTAGTCCCAGATACTCAGGATGCTTAGGCAGGAGGATAGCTTGAGCACAGGAGTTTGAGGTTGCTAGGCTAACACTGGCACTCTAGCTAGCCTGGGCAACAAAGGAGGACTCTATTTCAAAACAAAACAAAACAAAAAAACAAAGAAGTTTTTTATTGTTGCAGCAATAAAAAAATGATACCGTCACACATCTACAATTTGATCACAAATTTTAGTGACAATGACTACTTATTCTATTATAGAAAGGCAATAATTGCCCAGTGCTACCTAAAAATGTGAGTAAATTCTTCTTATAGAATAAGTTAAAAATGCTTCCTTATTAAACAGAAATTCACATTTTTCCCTCTATGAAGAATTTTGAGCATTTAATATCTACTATAGTCATGGTGTGAGTTTTCAATGTACTCTGTCATCTGAAACAGGCACAGCTTTCGGGGAGAGGAGCACAACTGCTGAATGTTTGGTATTTGAGGTCCTATATTATACACATAACTTTGAAGAAGATTCTATATCAAATCCTTGAAGACTGATTTATCTCTTTGCATAACCAAAAAATTGTTTCACCTCACATTAACTTTTGAAAAACATGTTTTCATTTTCTATTATTAAACAGAACTGTTGACTGTAGCGATCCAAATTTTTCTCATTTTTCAACATTGAACAGATGACAACACTAACTACAGTTTTGTTTTGTTTTTAAACTCTACCTCAACATTCCTGGCTTCTCTTTCTAAACTGAGATTACTTTTCAGTCATTTTTATGCTCCTGTCTTATAATGTCTATGTCTCAACACTTTTAATTCTATTATTTTTCTTGCTTTTATCCTTTTCTGTTTCATTCTAATACTAGATGATTACTTATAAGAAATATCCAATCTATATATTAATGCCAAGCTCCAACTTCTTAAGTTTCAGTCTTGCAGTTATAAATTTTGCCTCATATTTAATATTCTGCCACCATGTCAAGCCCTTAAAAACTCATTATCAACAAAGGAAACATTTCTTTAAGAGTAATAACTGCACGATAGTGCTTATATATCAGAAGAATAACTGTGGTGACAATATAGAGAGGGCGGATAGTGGATATAAAGACAGAAATGGGATCAATAGTAAGATAACTTTTTAGTTGTCCAAACCAAAAATAATTGAGTTTTAAAAGGGGTAAAGGCAGGGGAAATCTGAAAGAAAAAAGATATAAAAGAAGCTATGAAAGAAGATTCAGGACTTGGAAAATTGTTTCACTGCAATCAACATACGTTGAATGAGTAGGACAGAGGAGATAGGGGGAAAAGTAGAGGAAGAAAAAGAAACAAAACTCCATGATTTAAAATTTTGCTGAATGCCAAGATAAGTGTATCACTATGAATTAATAAATGGAAGAAAAATTATAAGTCTCAAATATATATGGACTCATTTTTTACTACAATGATAATTAAAACCTGAAGTCAAGATTTCTAACTAGTGGTTCATGTGAAAATTTCAAGAGAAACTTTAATAAAGGACCATTGACACAAGTGCTTTGGGAAAGCAAAGCTGTGGGTTACCCACTAGTCTTTGTTCAGAAAGATAAAGGTTCCTTAATGTTTATCTAAAGGTTACCATAAAGTTTGTATTTTAATCTATACATTTTTAGTATTGTGCCATCACAAAATTGACTTTTGTTTACTACAAAAGAGAAAAAAGTTTTCCTGTAATAAGTCTAGTTTCTTGGGTTTATGTTTTGAGACAGAATCTCGCTTTGTTGCCCAGGCTAGAGTGAGTGCTGTGGTGTCAGCCTAGCTCACAGCAACCTCAATCTCCTGGGCTCAAGCAATCCTGCTGCCTCATCCTCCCCAGTAGCTGGGACGACAGGCATGTGGCACCATGCCTGGCTAATTTTTTCTATTAGTTGGCCAATTAATTTCTTTCTATTTATAGTAGAGACGGGGTCTCACTCTTGCTCAGGCTGGTTTCCAACTCCTGACCTCAAGCAACCCGCCCGCCTCAGCCTCCCAAAATGCTAGGATTACAGGCATGAGCCACCGTGCCTGGCCACCAAGATTAGTTTTAATAGTTGCAAGAACTGTTGTTTTATAACCTTGAAACTATTAATGTTTGGTGTGGAAAGTATAGTACAATCAAGTGTTGTAGCAAAAAGTCCTTGTACATTTGCATTTTGTATTTTATATGCCTTAGGAGGTTAATTCTGGTTATTAATTCTGTGATATTTAAGCACTGCTATGAACTTCTTAGATTTGGTTATAACTATCATATACTTAATATAGAAATATTCAATATTTTATTCTGGTTTAAGTTAGAAAAATATTTAAAAGCATTTCTACTTGTGATGCTATTAGGAGTCCAACACAATGTCAACTAGACATATCACTGGAGGAACAGCAGCATAAAACAAAGAACTCCTTAGGCTAAAAGTTAAGATACAGCAAAATTAATTTCTGCCCTTTCTTCTCAGCATTATCCTTCATTACTACCCTGTTTACAAAATGAATCACTAACTGTCCTTTTCTGTGTCCTCTACATTAGAAGTCATTGTACGCGTATCATTCCCTCCATCCACAATGCCATTCTCAGCTCCTGCATCTGCCATTAGATTTATACCAAATTCAACTTCAAGAAGCCATTTCAGTTGTATTAGCACAAGTCATGAGTAGTGTTGTCTTTTAAAAGACAATCAGCATTTGATCTCTGCTTATCCTTTTAGCACCTTAGACTAATATTAGTGATTTGAATGCGTATGCGTAACATATTTTAATATTTATAAGTATGTGTATATATATCTTGTGGTGGATGATAATTAAATATTTCTGTTTTCAATTTAGTATCTATATTCCCCTGAGGTCTATGCAGTAGATGCTTTATATTTTTTGAATTATTATGTCTTTAATTATTGACAGCTGTCATTTTGAGAGTCAGTCTCATTCTTCTTTCTTTCATGTTATTTGAATTTTCTTGAGATATGTGAATATAGGACATAGTAGAAAACCCAGCTAAGTGTTTTGGGTAGTAGTAACCCAATGCACCTGGATTTTACAACATTTGGAACTCTAATTGCTTTAGGTGCAACCATCATGAGACCTATTTTGATGTATTCTAGGAATATACTCTTGAATGACTAATGAACAATGATTCATAGGAACAAATTTTCATCTTCTTATAACTTCCAATATTTAATTACACTTTTAAAAATATTCCCATTATAGCATTTCAGTAAATGTAACTTCAACTGTTAAGATTTGGCATTACTACAGTTGTTGCCAGTATTAAATAACTTTTGTTGCTGCATGATGTTAGCTGCAGCTTAAATTTCAGATCATGAAGTGTTATTAATATTATATGGCTGGAATTAATTTCCAGATCAATGAGTCAATGCTATCTTAATATTCTGTCTTTAATTTTCATACCACATTTATTTTGCGAGTGAGTTTCATTAAAAGAAGTGGCTTTATGTTGCCAAGCTCATTATCTCAGGTTTTTGTCCAGAATTTAATTCACTTATATATTTATATATAAATATATAAAAGGGCAGCGAGAGCACCTTATGAACTATTGAACCATGCTGATTTGATGGGCAGGCTACATACACATTAAAGTGAAAAGGAGGGAATCTCTGCAAATATCTTCTTGAAGATACTTTATACAAAGAAATGTTTCACTACAGGAATAACAGACATACAATGTTATGAAGTGGAAAAAATAACTTGGAAAAATATCTTGCTATTAAACATTAGAATTGATCAACTGATCCAAATTTTTTAATTTGTAAACTTGACTAGTGATTGTTTTCTTCCATCTGATATGAGGTAAACTAAGTTAATTTAGGATCTAACTTGGTAGAACATCTCTGTCTCTCTCTCTACACACACACACACACACACACACACACACAGGTTTTACATTTTAGAAGTCAATTTATTCCTTTTATTTTCTCTAAACTTGATGCTTTGGTAATTTATCTATTCTTTTTGGTTGGTAATATCAGTGATCACACCTGTAAAATGCCTGAACATTTGTAAAAGGCTTTCACGAACATATTAGTTGATTTATAGAAGGGAGGCAATTTAGAATGAATGTGTGATTTAAACCTCAGGCTTAAAGAGACTATGAACACTGTTGCATAACCGTACACAGCAGAGTAGATATTTAAGTAGATATTGGTCAACCAATACAATTAATTAGCTCCCACATTTATAATGTGTACATTGAGAGAGAAGTACAGAAAAGAAAATGAAGAATTATCAAAACACAAAATGGAAAGCAGAAAAAAATATTAAAATGCCTGTATTCACAAAGTTGCCACTTCTGCCCACTAAGGATAATTCAAGCCTACTCAATCTGGGCAGCTCTTCATCCACTCTCCTCCTTATCAAGCAGTATTTGCTTTTTCAGACTTGATATTGGGGAAGGCAGGAGGAGAGGACACCATTAAAGAGGAGTTTGAAACAGACCCTAGAAATGGATAATTTTTATTTATTTATTTTTTTGGTCCCCAGGAAGTTTGAGTTAAAAAAGTTGTATAGAGCTGTATGACAAAAGTGGTCAACTTGAACCTCTTCATAGTGATCAAAAAAGAGAAGAATGTAAATTTTGAAATTATAGCTCTTTTGCTCTAATTATGGGTCACAATTTTATAAAGGCACACAGTGATGATGGACAGTACTTATATCCAAAGACCTAGTGCAGCAGTCAGATACTCAGTCTACAGGAAAAATACAGGACAATTGCTACGAGATAAAGCATTTAGGAATACTCAGAAATACCCAGTTTAGGGCTGGGAACACCAGGGAGTCCTAAAAAAGACAAGAATCAGTCTTCAAGGGAGAAAGAAAAGTCAGACATCAACATTGGAAACAGTTTAAGATCATTTGGTATATTGATCTAGTATACAATTATAGTGTAGGTTTGGTTAGAGTTATAGATTTGTGAATATAGAAGCCAAGTATATAAGGGCCATCTTCCACACAGAATATATAATAAGCACAGGAATGGACTTAGAAATCAGTGTCTATGGGGAAAAGAACAGTCTGAGAACAAAAGATCAATTTTTTTTTTTTACCAAGTTTATTGTCAAAATGACATTTTCACATAAGATAGTAGTGTTTTATTTCTTCTCTTTTTTTTTTTTTTTTTGAGATGGCTGGTCTCAAACTCTGGGGGTCAAGCAATGCTCCCAGCTCAGCTGCCAGAAAAGCTGGGATTATGGATCTGTGCCACTAGGCTCTGCTGTTTGGGATTTAATATAAATAAATGTACAACTTATTCATGTGTCACTGACACTGAATAAATTTAAAAATAATTGCATAAAAAAAGCAATAAAACAAAACTAACTTCCAGGATTTGATGAATAATATATTCCTATTATGATTTCTTATATGATGATTTAATTTTTGTTAAAAATACAGCAATGTTTATAAAGTTTAAGTGTATGATTAAAGGTAGTATAACTTAGTATATCATATTGACTGTTTTGCCTAAGCTTGAAATAAATAAATTAGTATTTAAATTTGTGGAATGTATGTAATTTATAGTTTTCCACAAAATGAAAAGTAGAGCAATATGAGGATAACCTGTACATTTATCCAGTAGAACAGATCAAATTTATTGTAAGTATTGAGAACATTTCTTCATAGTTGCCCTTAAAGGCCTTACTCCAAACTTTATTCCTCTTCAGAGGCTTACAGATTTACTAAATTGGAATTATCTTGACTCTCCTAAACTCTCATTTACTTATAAGAAAAAAATAAGACTTAAGTAAAAATTCCCATAAACTTTATTTTTATATAAGTACATGATTTTACTGCACTTCTGTATTATATCTTGATTTTTAATCCCTCTAGAAAGTGATTTTTCATGATCTTATTCTTTTATATCCTTTTTATTATGAAAAAATTTCAATGACTTAATTTTCAAAAATGTTTGATTATAGAATATCCATCATGAACACAGAAAAATAAAGTTAAAAATGAAATAAAATTATTTTATATTGATATTTTCCTTTTATATCTTTTTCCTCTACACACAAATGTTTATCCTATAGATATTTTTAATTGGCTTTTTAAAATTTAAATATGCTTTTTCTTCTTTCATGTTATAAGTATAATTCTAAAGCATTTGTTTTAATAGTTCTATAGAATTTAACTATTTGAAAAAATAATCTTTTTAATGAATTTTATAAAATTTCATTTTTGGGCTGTTTAAAATTTTCACTACTATTAAAACGGACTATAAGAAACACCATTTTAAATCCCATCAGCTGTTCCCAATTATTTTCTCACATTAAATCACTAGATATAAAATTGCTGTGGAGTGGGGATTAAGGCATTAGATAAGTAGACCAAATTCTTATTGTACATTCATGTATCCTTTCTATAGTACTTGCTCTGGTAGTATTGATTAGTTTATCTTCTTTACTAGTCTCCGAAAGTACGGAAGGCAGAGAATTTTTGTGAATTGCACGAGATGTGTGTAGGCCTCATAATGTATAAAGAATTGTTTAAAAAATTAAGTTGCATAATATGTATCTCCCATTCCCTAAACTAATAATCTGTTACTCAATTCAGCTTACAAAAATTTCGTATTAACGTCTCTACATGATGTGATGAATATATTCTGGCTATAGACTCCAGAAGGTACAAACTCAGGGAGGATCATAATTGGGGTTGCTGTCAGTGATCTTATCACTTTTATCTTTAAAGACCAGAAATCAAGTAGTCTTTTGAGTTATTGGATTATCTACCTGCCCTAATTGTCTGACTCTGAAAGTGACAAAATTTAGGGTCCTCAAGGGTAAGTACCTGCCATTAAGAAGGGACTGAACAATGTGCTAGTCAAAATGCTTAATTGTAACTCTGGTTTCTCGCTCTTGACCACTACTAGAAATAGTGTTCTCCCTTATGAAGTTTCATCTTCTATTCTACTTGTAGCTCAGGCATTCTACTCTCCAGTTCAGAAGACAATCTATTCATGGTTACCTTTTCTATAACATGAAGTTAGGAGGGAAAAAAAAAAAGAGTATACACTGACCTTAAAGACAGTTTCAAATTTTAAAATTGTAATCTTTTAAAGAAATGCTATGTCCTAGTATTGTGACTGGGGAAAAGGGTTAATGGAGTTATGAATTATGAATTCCGTGGATAAAGTCAGAAAGACGCATCCCTCGTGTCAGGGAGAACTAGTCACTTCAGCTATACTGAACTCACCTGGAGCCGAAGCCCATCACTTCCCTCAGCGCTGGTGCCAACATGCTGTCAATCAGACACCGTTAACTGGAATGTCACAGGCCAGAAACTGCTTGCCTTTTATTCCTACCTGGAACAAAACATAGTGTCAGTCATATTTTTCTTCATGTTCCTTGAAGCATAGTAAGATATTCATTATGTTATCTTTTCCTGTCACATTACTCATCTATCAGAATGCTCAACACAAAGGAAAAAGTGTAAACTCTTCACCTCTATAATTTACATCCCAATGATTAATATAGCACCTGTATAAGTCAAAGGGGCCATCTATATTTTATCTTCTATAAAATGGTCCTTATAAAAGGTGATTTGAGTACAATCCATTCGGTTTAAGTAATTGATGTGTTAATTTAGAAAGCCATTTTCTATATATTGTCCTTGGAGACTGTAAATCAAAATACATTTTTAAACCCAAGAAGCTAATGCTGAAAATATTTCATTTTTCTGAATTCCTTTTTAACCATGAAAAGGAATCTCAGTAGGAAACAGAATTTAATCATGCAATTCCATTATATTCCCCAACTGTGCTATATTATACTATATTAATATATATTATAATTGTAATATATTATGTTAATACAATATATTATAATATAGCCTGTGCTGTATTATATATTCCCCAACTAGTGAAAAACTGGTGAATAACACTGGTGTTTCCTCAAATACACCAGAGTGTCGTGTTGCCACTATAGAACTTATGATCAAAATAGACAATTTGACAAGATGAAATTGTCGACTCAGCAGAAACCTTAGAGCTGGGCTGCTTGTATGAATGCGATGTGTCAGGCAGGATCTTTCACTACCCACAAATAAAGCCACTTGTCCTGCACTGCTCTTAGCCTTGAACCAGTCTGGTGTACAGTTGGGTGGCTTAAGGAGCTCTAGCTAAACATGCAAGAGATGCAGCAACACACCCATCTTGTTTGCAGATTGTCCAGCATTTGCTCTGCCTTTGCCTTTCCCCCCCTTCCCCAGGACTTGGACTCTGAACTGAATCTCATGATAGAGCTCCTTGCAGCCCTCTTCTGAAATTCGTATTTCTCTCATGCCATTCCGGAGTCTACTTTATCTCCTTCATTCTTTCTGCTACTGCCACAATAGATTTTAATCAGATCTCACTTAGATAATAACTTCTTGAACATGGATCTGGTGCCAGCTAAACACAGATGGCACTTCCAAATTAGGATAATTGGAGGAGAGCTTAATAAAGAAGTTATTTACAAAAGTGCAGGCGGTATGTAAGGAAACCACAAGGGAAGGTGTGATAGAGTTGGTACCAATCCTAGACTTGCAGGCATCAGGGCAAGGAGCAGTTACTGCCATGCAGAAGGGGTCAGATATACAGAAAGAACCTCCAGGGAAGGAGCAGTGATGTTTGCTTATGAGTCACAGGTTGCACATGACGACAGCACAGAAGGAAACCTGAGGACAAACCAGGTTTCCCTCTGGTTTTCTGCCTAGACTACCATGGGTCAAACCACATTGGAAGCCTGAGTATGTGGTAACCTGCTGATCCATTTCAGCCAGGCTACTTTCCTGGATCAGAGAGTAGGATGGAGAAAGAATGAATCTAAAAGGGGAAATAGAAGAGATCCAGCAAACACTCTTATTCATAGTTAAGAGCATGGGATCTGGAATCAGATTTAGGTCTGAGTTCTAGCTCTAATTGATATGTAATCCTAGACAAATCACTCAACTTTTATAATTCTCAATATCATTCTCTGTATAACAGAGATAACATGTACTTCCAAATTTTATCGTTAGATTAAATGGCATAACATACCTAGAACACATAATCCTACTGAGTACATATAATATTAGCAATAGTGGTAGTAGCTCTCTTCTCAAATAACAAAAACGAATGAACACAGACACATGTGCTCCAGTCATGCTGGACCCTTCTTTACTTGTTCTAACAGACCATGTATTTTCAAACGTGTGTACTTTCTTAAGTGCTGCTCCCTCTGCTTAACAATTATTTCTCTCCCCATCTCAAACCTATTTTGCCTAGAAAAACTCCTATCTTAGAATGTATGAAATGATTGAAGGCTCTCCCCAACAATATTTTTATTTATTTGCCCCTTTCTCCTTTGCTCCCTTCCCAGTCCTGTCCTCTTTCCAACTCTTAATCAGGAAAAAGTGGCCATTCTTTTTTCTGTTCATCCATGGCACACAACACTCCACAAGGCAATTAGACTATGTCTGGCTTCCTGTTTGACTATGAGCTTCTTGAGGGAAGAGAGGGGCTGTGGTCTGAACAGATTTGTATCCTCAGGAGGTGAGTCACTGCCAGGTTCTTAGGGATATTCCATGAACCCGAAGTGAATACATGAATGTGCTTTTCTAGATTAATCCCATTACAATGCAATAAAAGGGTTCGGTGACTTCTTTCCTCTTTGCCCAAAGGGCAAATCAGCCTGTGACAACTGGTCCATGATGGGAAGTAGGACTGTCACGGAAAGTCAAGAAAACTCAGCAGAAGAGGTCCCCAAAGGAAAATCCAAGCATCTTTCTAACTTTTCTCTGGACAGTCTCGATGGATTCACGTCATTCATTTCAAGGTTGCAAAAAGCACTAGAACTAATCGATTTCAAGCAGAAAATTAGCATTAACTGAAGAGCTAACTAAGACAGCACCTCTATGTACCTAATGTATTTGGGTGATTAAAAAAAAGTTGAATTACTGATATCTTCTCAATGAGTACCCAAAGTTCTCCCCTGTGATTGTTAAAAATACTTTTCTGTTTTGTGAAAAGGTAATGAATTCCCAGGATTCATGAATCTAAGCCACACAACATAGTATGTAGGACATGTTACCCTCATCCCTGCCTCCATCTTCATTCCCAACCCAACGAAACCACACGTATTGGCATCTGTGTGTTCTTGCAAACTTTCCTTCTGAAAAATACAAGTGCGTGCATATGTATATTTTCCCCCTCCTTTTGAAAAATCGTATGCTTTATCCACTATCTTAAATGTTGCATTTTTTCATATAAAGTAAATTAGAGGGGTTTAGTATCACTAAATAAAGAGCATCTTCATCATCTTCATTATTTTTAGTTTCATGTCTATTGTTTTGATACAAAATGAATTATTTAACCACAAGTCCCCCCAAATTGATTTTTTTTTTTTTGAGATAGGATCTTGCTCTGTTGCTGGTGCTAGAGTGCAGTGGTGTCGTCATAGCTCACTGCAACCTCAACGTCCTGGGCTCAAGCCATCTTCTTACCTTGGGCTTCCAAAGTGTTAGTATTGCAGGCATGAGCCACCATACCTGGCCCCTAAATTTGATTTTTTAAAACTCTTGTGCCATTATTAAAGAGGTAATAGTAAAAAAAAAAATGCATATATTAATATGTAAGAGGTACATCTATAGGATAAATTCCTATACAGGTGAGGAGGTCAAAGGGCAAGTGTATTTGCAATTTTTAGATACAGTGCCTAATTTCCTTCCTTGAAAATCAAACCAATTTGTGCTCTCACCAGCAATCTATGAGGCTGCTTATGTGGGCAGACTTCTGGATTTTTGCAAACCTGACAGGTAAAAAATTATATCAATGTCATATTTTAGTTAGCGTTTTTAGAAATTATGAAGTAGGTTGAACATCTTTTCATAACATTTAGGGAATATTTGTGCATCTTTCTGTGAAACGTCATCTGTCTATATCCTTTGCCATTTTTTCATTCCTACTGCAACTTATAGCATTATTTACTATCCTATTTTAAAAATAAAGCAAAGGCATTAACTACATCAGCAAAATATGTCTCTGTTTTGAGGGTTTCTTTTAAGCTTTTGTCCCCAAGCTTCTTTTCTTGCAATCCTGTTCGGTCAAGCTAAACATCTCAAAGAGGTCCCACAGTGCCCTCTGGTGGCATCATTCTCTATTGCATCTTTCCTGTAAGAACTCTTGGGGAAAAAGCTGCAGGTGGATACAGCTTGTTAGCCAAGTCTTCCTTAGCCTCTAAGTCTACCCAAGTCTTGTTGGTCCTGAGACAATACAAAAACACAACTACACCAAAAATGAAGAAACATTAGAGCTAATGCAACCCTTAAGGAACCAGATTTGTGCCTGTAACTTGGGTGTTCTCATACGCAGAATTTACTTTCTTCCCAGTTGCTTTAAAAGATGACCTTAGACTATTTTGTCAATGGGCTGCAGTACAGCCTGTTGTAGTCGTCAGGCTCTACTTCATTCTTCCCTGCATGGCAGTAAAAATAAAAGAGTTATCATTACTCTCTGGAATTCTGAGTATTAAAATTATGACAAGGTTTTGCATCTTGTGCAGGATGCAAGGCTGGTTCAACATATGTGAATCTATAAACGCAATTCACCAAATAAAAACAAAAATAAAGACCATATAATTCTCTCAATAGATGCAAAAGAAGCATCTGACAAAATCCAGCACACCTTTATGATAAAAACTCTTAACAAAATAGGTATAGACAGGACATACCTTAAAATTATTAAGGCTGTATATGATAAATCCACAGCCAATATCATACTAAATGGGGAAAAATTGAAAACATTCCCACTTAGAACTGGAACCAGACAAGGTTGCCCACTATCTCCACTTCTATTCAACATAGTGTTGCAAGTCCTTCCCAGAGAAATCAGACAAGAGAGGGGAATTAAGGGTGTCCAGATGGGGGCAGAAGAGGTCAAACTCTCACTCTTTGCTTATGATATGCTATTATACCTATAAAATCCCAAGGATTCATCCAAGAGACTCCTGGAATTCATAAATGAATTCAGTAAAGTCTCAGGATACAAAATTGATGCACACAAAACAGTGGCATTCATATACACCAATAACAGTCAAGCCAAAAATCAAAGATACAACACCTTTCACAATAGCAAAGAAAATTAAATATTTATGAATACATTTAATAAAAGACGTGAGAGATATGCAGGGAGAACTATGAAACACTGAGAAAACAAACTGTAGAAGATGTAAACAGATGGAAATCCCTACCATGCTCATGGATTGGTAGAATCTATATTGTTAAAATGTCCATGCTACCTAAAGTGATCTACAGAAATAATGCATCCCTATCAAAATATACCACCGTAATTTTTTACAGATTCAGAAAAAATAATTCTATGCCTCACCTGGAACCAGAGAAGACCTCACATGGCCAAAGCAATCTTAAGCAAAAAGAACATATTGGGAGGCATCAGTCTACCGGACTTCAAACTTTACTACAAGGCTACAGTAACCAAAACAGCATGTAACTGGCACAAGAATAGAGCTATAGACCTTTGGAATAGGAGAGAGATCCCAGATATGAAACCATCCTCATCTTGCCATCTAATCCACAAAAAAATCAGACAAAAATATACATTGGGAAGATGAATCTCTAGTCAAAAAGTGGTACTGGCAAAAATGTATATCTGCATGAAGAAGACTGAAACTGGACCCCCATCTCTCACCTCTCACAAAAAAATCAACTCACACTGGGTAACAGACTTAAACTTAAGGCATACAACCTTAAGATTTCTAAAAGAAAATGTTGGGAAAACTCTCATAGACAAAGAATTTATGAAGATGACCCCCAAAGCAATCACAGCAAGAACAAAAATAAATAAATGGGACCTGATCAAATTAAAAAGCTTCTGGCACAGCCAAAGAAACTATCATTACAGTGAATAGACAACCTATAGAATGGGAGAAAATATTTGTGTTCAACACATCCAATAAAGGGCTCATAATAAGAATCCATATAGAACTTGAGAAAAACAAGAAAAAAATCCAACAACCCCATCAATAAATAGGCAAAGGACATGAGCAGAAGCTTTTCAAAAGACAACAGAATGGTCAACAAAAAATGTTCAACATCTCTAATCATTAGGGAAATGCAAATCAAAACCACAATGAGATATCACCTAACTCCAGTGAGAATGGCCTTTGTCCTAAAGTCCCAAAATAACAAATGCTGTGGATGTGGAGAGATTGGAACACTCTTACACTGCTGGTGGTACTGCAAATTAGCACAATCCCTGTGGAAAATTTAGAGACACCCCAAAGAGCTAAAAATAGAAATACCATTTGATCCAGCAATCCCACTACTAGGCATGTACTCAAAGGAGGGGGGGGGACATCCTATAATAAAGACATTTGCACTTGAATGTTTATGGCAGCACAATTCAGAATCGCAAAGATGTGGAAACAACCCAAGTGCCCATCAATACATGAGTGGATTAATAAAATGTAGTATGTATATATAGCATGGAATACTACTCAATTACAAAAAACAATGGTGATCTAGCATCTCTTATATTATCCTCGATAGAGCTTGAGCCCATCCTTCAAAGTGAGAGATCACAAGAATGGAAAAATAAGCACCAAATATATTTGCCAACAAATTGGTACTAACTTATCAACACTAAGACGCTCACATGTCATTGACTGACAGTCAGTGGGGTGGGGGGTAAACTCACAACTAATGGATGCGGTGCACACTGTATGGGGGAGGGGCATGCCTCTAGCCCTGGCTTGGGTGAGGCAAAGGCTTTACTTGTAACCAAAATATGTGTACCCCTATAACATCCTGAGATAAACTAAAAATCATTTGATTTTTTTAAAAAAAATAGTTTTGGACAACACATTAATGATAACACTGTTTCTTATATTTGGGATAGCAATATAGTACACCGATACTTGTATATGCACAAGCTGTGTATGCAGATACATTTCCACTCCTTATTTCAACACGTTAAGAAAAAATATTGACAATGAAAAAAAAGGCACAAGGTCAAATTAGTCAGAAGCTAGAAGTTCATTAATTGATTCATTCCACAGACATCTGCAATACTATGTGTAGTATTCGATGCTGGTGATTTTTTTCATTGATAAAAGCAGACAGAAGTCTTCATACAAATTTCTAGTTGGAGGAGACAAATAGTAAACGTGTAATTGAGCAATATATTATATATTCGAAGAAATGGGTTTGTGACTGTGAAGGGCATGTGTTTTAATTTAAAATAGAAAAAAAAAGCAAGCCCTTCAAGAAAGAGGCAAATTCTTATTTGAAGGAGGTACACAGTAGTTAATTATGTGATTCTCAGGAGGAAGAGCCTTCTAGGAAGTGAAAACAGTCTTAAGGGCATAGCATGCTTGCTAAGTGTAGTGAACACCTGCAAGATCCACATTCAGAATTAAAGGACCTTTACTCTTAGCTGCTGGGAGAGCTGCTGCCAGCTGGAGCTCTCATCCCACTCTGGAAATTGCTCTAGGCTAGCCATGCTACTTCACGAAGGTCTCTCTCAAGGGTGGCCTGCACCCAATGACTGGTGGATATGGACTAGAACAGCCTGGTCTGTTAGGAACAAGACAGAAACGCTTCCTGTGGTGTTAGCTGAGGCCATTGTTGAGATTGCACTGCAGCCCATCTTCTGTTTGTCCATTCCTGCTTTGTTACCTTCTCTTTCACAGCTGTTGATCCCCACCAACACTCGTTGTAAACTTACAGCAGGCTAATCTGTGTCTCAGTCAACTTATTTGGGGAACAACAAGGTGTCCAGTGTGCAGCTGACAACTGGGTCCAACATACATTCATTCATTCTTTTTTGATAATTTTTTTGAGCATCTATGATATGCTAGCACAAATTTGGGGGCTTAATACAACAGTAAAGAAAAAATGCACACAATTTGCTATCCATATGGAGGCTTTAACTATAGAAGACAACAATCACATTAATAAAAATATATTGTACATAACAGCAACAAATGCTAAGAAGAAAAAACAGCAGAAGTGTATAAAGTAAGAAGCTACTTTATTGCAACAATCTAGAGAAGAGATGAACATGACTTGGATAAGAGCAGAAGCAGTGGAAGTGGTGAGAAGTACCTACCATATGAATATATTTGAAGGTAAAGAAGACAGGATTTGCAGACAGATTCAAAGTGGGTTATTAGGAGAGAGACAGAAAGCAAGCATAACTCCCTGGTTTTGGATCTGAGCAACAGGAAAAGTGGCCTTATCATTTGCTCAGATAAAGAGGACTACCTAGATAGTAGTTCAGGGGTAGAAGGAGCAGTTACTAAGAGATCCATTGTGGAGATGTCAATTTCAAGATGTCTATTAGGCATTCAAATGAATGTATCAAATAGGAAGCTGGGTAAAGAAATCTGAGAATCAGGAGAAAAAATAATCCTGGAAGTGTACATTTAGTAGTCATTAGAATATAGGTAATAAAGTATTGAGATCATCTGGGATCATCAAAGCATGCTTAGAGAAGTAAAGAGGTCTAAGGACTGAAACCTCGAGTACACCAACTTTTAGAGATTGGGGACATGGAGATAAACCAGGAGGGGAGAATAAAATGGATATGCTAGTGAGATGTGAAGGGAAGTTAGAGAGTGGTGTCCCAGAACCCAACTGAAAACAGCGGTTCAAAGAAAAGACAGTGTTGTACTGTGTCAAATGTTGCAGTTCAGTCATACAAGATGAAGATTGAGAATTGTGCATTGCATTTGTAATGTAGAGCTCATGGGTGATCATGACAAGATGTATTTTAGTGAAATGATAGAGGATGCCAGATTGTAATTAAGATGCTTTAAGAGAAATTAAAGAACATACATTATTTTCATACACAAATATTAATAGAACATTAAAACTAACCAAATTTATGTCAAAAGGCAACCCTTAATACATTTTCAGAAATTGAAATCCTATAGACCATGTTCTCTGACCATGACGGAAATAAGTTAAAAATCAGAAACAAAAAGGTAAGCACACCCACAAAAATAAATCAATATATATCTGGAAACCTAAAAACACATTTGTGAATAATCAAAGAACTATCATTGTAACTTAATAATACAAACTAAATGATAAGAAACCTAATGCATATCAGAGGTGTAAGGATCCAAAAGGTTTCAAGTTTTGTCCTGCTTCACTTTCATAGGCTTACAGCAGAGTGCTTAAAAATTCTGCCATGCATACAAAAATCGCTATCTTGTACCGTCTTGCTAAAATAATTTGACTATGTGCTTATCTTCCTCACTAGATAGCAAGCATCTTAAATGCAACTACTCACTCATCTTGGTCATCTTTGGCACTTAACAAAATGCCTAGGGTATGAGGGGTGCTCAGTTCACATTTATTTAATGAATAGATGAATTTGTGGACAATGAACCGTATTACAATATGATAAGGATAATTGAGAGGCGTACAAAGCACTTTGTATGGCTGAAAACGCCTAGCTTCGTGAGTGGCATGTACAATGTCATAAGTTAAATTGTGTTATTAATAAAAAATGAACTTCCTTTTCAAAGTAGCTGCAATAATAAACTTTAAGAATGAGTGCAGAGTTTAATAGCTGCTTATCAGTCCCCAAAAGGGATCCACTTCTGAGGCTAGCTGTGATTTTTTTTTATCTGGATCTTACCAAGGCACACTCTTGTTGTTAAAAGGAAACATACCCTTTTCCTTATTGCAGGCCTCCAGGTTAGCAAATCCCCAAGCCCCCTGCATCAACACTGGCTTCCTAGAGTGCATCTTGACCAATGGAAAGCCTGGTAAGGATCTCACAAAATACAGAAATCCATCAATGGATTAATAGACATATATAAGCTCTAAACCCACAATATTTTTTCCAATCCACGCCTGGATCATCATCAAGATGTTTTTTTTCACAAAATTAAAGCAAAAACTCATTTGAGTTCCATTCTACTTAAAATATGCTTTAATTGAAGCACAATGTTATGTGAAGCAGAACTATGAATATGTGCTGACTCATGTCATTTTTATAAAGCAAATGACAGAATGATTTATATATATATTAAAATCCTGATTTTAGAAGCCATGCATAGAGTGATATTTGCTTATGAAGATCAGAAAATAAAATGAGACTTTTATCCCAGGAGCCCAAAAATGCCACAGAAGAAATTATTTTCTTATAAAAATGACTTGGATGAACACTTCCTTTTATCATGTATTCCTACAGGTAGAACAGGCTTGTTAAGTATGGTGAGTAGTTCTCAATTATATAAATACCCCCATTTAGCTTTCAACAAGGTACCTTGGAATAATGGCAAACTTTAGGTGTCCAAATCCTTTACTAGTTATATTTAACATATACTCTAGGGATGACAATACAATCAAAAACATCATGGCGTGCAGCTAGTGAGAGGTCAAGTTAGATTTTCATTCTGTTTTTTGGTGCTAAGATCTAAAATACTTGAAGTTAGTACTGCTGTGACTATTTCATCTTCCAAGAGATTTTTCCCCCAAATGTGTGAAATTAAATAAATTATCTGTGCACATAGATTTAAGTAATGTGCCTATCAAGGTTATTTCATTAAATTGGCCATCCCTGATAGTGAAAATATATATATATATATATATATATATATATATATCTCCCCCCAGATAGAACAAATCAAAAAAGATGGCATTACAGGGAGAAAACCATTAGGAAAGAAGTTAGCTAGTCTGGAGGTAACCTGTGATTTACTTTGTTGCAGGAATACCCTGCCAACAAAAGATTATTGTTTTTTTATTTTTCTTGATTTTACTAAGAAGGGGGACAGATGGAGAAGGTAAAAATGGATAAAGGGAGGAAAAAGAGATAAAGTTTAGAGCACAAAGAGTAGTCAAGATTTTAACTGCTGATGGTAAAATGTGTTACTGCCTGTTTGCCTTGTGCTGTCCTGCTCATTATTCAAGACTATTCAAAGTCACCTTCCTTATAAAGGTGAGACTACTCGCCAGAAAGCAGTTTTGCTCTGTTTACTATACTTATAAATTGCAATGTTATTCTCTATCAACACTACTCTGTCACATTTTGAAAGAAAAAAAAATAAAATGTAGTATCTTCCTTCATTAGATTGGGATATTCCAGGAAGAGAACTGCATTCCCTTATTGCTGCTACTCTTTTCTCACCAAATCCACCCTCATCCTACTTTACCCAAATACCAAACATCATGCCTTAAAAATAGGAAGCCCTACTGAATGTTCAATGAGGAAATGACTGAAGAAAGTTTTTAAAATATAAATGATAAAGGAGAATAAATGTAAAATTTAGAGGTAAAAATTCAATAGCCATGCACTTACACCTCTTCCTCTTCGGTGATTGGCTTATGTATCTGAAAATACTCTGCTAAACATTTTCCAAAGCTAGAATTTTAAGGGCAAGTATGCAATGTTTACCCAAACAACATACAATTATCTAAGTAATTTCTATAGTCCAATGGCAATAACTTAGGAAAATGTCAGAAAGAGCTGAGTTATCAGCCTAAACCAAAAATTAATCAGGTAATACAAGATCTGATATTAATGGCAGGCCCAAAGGTAGAAAGCATTGTAGAGAGATAGATTTTATGACATTGAGAGGACAGTTGCAAAGAACAAGATATGGCAGTCATAGATATTAAAGACTATTTGAAATAAAACTAAAACATTCAGTACCATTATCTAAATAACATTATAACTGACGAAATGATGCCATGTAAACCTAAAATTTCCATGGTGGGGTCAAGGGTAACTAATATGAGGAAAACAAGATGTTTAATAGGAACACTAGATGTATAACAAAAATTTTAAGAATTTCATGTGTCTCAAAATCAGATAAATTTCAACCAGAAGGGGAAATTTGGAAACAATGATTTTCTGACAGTTTTCTCTTCCATGATCCGTAGAAAATCTGTACTTAAGGTGTATCATTGATTAACATCTATGAATTTCTCATTCTTTATGTTTCGAGGAAAATGCTAGCTACTTTTAAACATTTTTCAGACATTTTTGAAATTGAGACTAAAGCTCAGTATCTTCTACATTAGAGCTTCCTAACCTTTAACACATTTTAAGACTTAAACAATATATACCTTTCATTAAGATTTAAAAAATATATATCATATGAAAGCCACATTTTATGGTATTTTTAAATTTAGTTGATTTTACTAAGTAGCAATTTATTTATGTGGACGATCACCCCTATTTTCTTACCTCGGTATCCACGGGGACATTTTTTCTTTACACACTAGCTCTAGTTGGGAGTTAAGGATTTGTTTTCCTAGTTATGGATAACTCTACCCTCATATCCAAGGGAAAATCATATGCCCTAGGTTAAGCCAATCACTACATGCAGCCTCCTAGTCAGACTCAGGGGTAGATATATTTTCAATCTCTAAACTTCTGTTGGAAACTGAGTAAAAACTGCTTTCTCATTCCTGACGCATGAGAAGATAGTATATGGTCCTGGGTCATGTCTCATCGAGACTAAGTGTGACTGACACCAATACTCTGAAGAGCTAATAAAGGTTTAAAAAAAAAAAAATTGGATCTTTGGTGAATCCACTTGGTTACTGGGTAGTGGCTGATCTGAAGACAGTAATGGCACAAGACATCTCAGTTTTTAAAGTCAATAAATATCCCTTTTTTGTATAAGCCAGTGTGAACTTAGAGAAATAGTCTGGTTACCAAAAACTAAGTTTGACTCCTTATATAATTAAGGTCTCTTTCAGTTATATTCACATCATCATAGCTCAGACTATGGATGTCAGATACATCTTCTATATCATTTTAGGTTATTATTTATTTATTATTATTTTTTTATCCCAGCTGCCACTGTGACATCTATCACTGTGTAAACTGTGGCTGACTTTATGCTGACCTAACCAGATGATTTGTCTTGAACCCATGCTACTCTTCTCTCATCTTTTTTCGGGGACTGCCATGTGACAGCTAGACGGGGATGCTGTGAAATCTTGTTTAGCCACCACAGGTGTCAAATTCTGAATCACAGGGAGTTAATTTCCTAAGAGGCAAAACTCTGACAAATGAGCTAGGGAAGCTTGTGGAGAAATCTCTTTCCATTATTTCCTTGGACCAACTGTCTTAAGATCCATTTGTATTTGGCTTTTAAGAAAGTAGAGGATCAATTTTTGATCCCATTTTTGAACCCCTGGATCAATAGTGCTTCTTTTTTTTATTCTATCCACCTCTTTTCTCACAACATTTATCCATCATGTAGCATAGGCATGTGGGCCCAGATAACACTAGTAGCACAATATTTTGTGCTAATTTCTGGGGACACTTGGTTAAAGTAGTTGCAACCAGGCTTAGCACTAGAAGGCAGTCTCTAAGGATAGAATCCTGGATCTGGATTACTCACTGATCTGAAAGTAACAGATGCAATTTCTGGTGGTAACTGGGCATGCATACGCATCACAAGAATGAAGAATTTTTACCCATAATTAAAATTAAATGTAGGATAGTGAAATATTAGCTGCATGTGGCCCTTAGTGGTACAGGGAGAATGAAAATTATAAAAAGGTCTAGCATCTATTAATTGAATTAGAAGCTTTAAGAAAAAAGAAAGTAATAGGCTCAGGGCATCCATCTCCAATCCAAGGCAAGCTATAAAAGCCACAGGCAGTTTTTGAAGATATTATCTCCTTGAATTGAAAGGCAGACTGTGCTAAAATCAGACCTGGGTTTTAATGACAAAGGTAGTAGAACTATAAAGGAGACTATCTAGCTTTGATAATTCTATGACAATGTCATGGCCCTTATTGAAAAGCAGAACAAAACATGGAAAACTAAGTTCTAGGGAAGGGATATTTGAGTGGATGAGCCTGAGAATTTTGAACACCTGAATCCCTCTGAACCCTCTTGGATATCAAAAACGGCACTCTCCAACTTTGAGCAAAGTTTCATCTCCGCTTGTCCGCGGAATGTACACAGAAATTATCTGAGCTAGATACTTCACAATATAATGTTATTCTTAAGAGCTCTCTCTGCAGCCGCTCTTTGCCTTCAGGCTAATAACCATGCTGGGATCCTCAGTACAGTTTGAGTGAAAAAATATAATTCTACTTCAGGAGGAGAAAGATTATAGACTGAAGGTATTGTAGCATTTAGTCAATATTTAGAGCAGGAAGAAAGATTAAACATCTTGGAGTTGATTGAGTTTATTGGACTAAGGTAGAGAAGCAATATAAGGATGAATATGAAGAGAATTTATTGACACAGAGAACTTACTCATAATTTGAATTCAGTATTTGGGCAGGAACACCTGGACCTGACCCAAATATGTGCATCGAGGTGACTCCTTGAAGCTTGTACACAATCACACCCTACAGTAAAAGAAGTAAAAGTACTGAGGAAGGACAGAGGTTTAGGATGGTAGGACAATTAGAATGGATTTACCAGATATGATCTGAGAACTCACTATTTGAAAGTTCTGGCCTTAGGAGAATGCAGAGGACTCAATCCTCTTAAAGCAGTGAAAAATTACATTGGTGCAAGGAGGGGGAAAACACACAAAAGTGGCTGTCTTCTGTAGTCTGGGTTAAAGATGGGAGATTACAGGGCTCTATAATATCAAGGCGGTAATAAGATTACAGTATATAAGAAGCCAGGTGATGGAACTTAATCAAAAGTGGATGTAAATATTATAATATTTAGCAATGCTCGATTAGCTATCATGGTGCCTTGACCCAGAGGCATTTTTTTGCAGTGACTGATAGGATTGTAGTGTTCCTAGTGGCAAGATTTATATACAACTAATTCAACACTTCAGTGCATACATAGTGATAACATTCATCGGGTGTTGAGCAGATGGGAATGGGAGGAATGGATGCATATATACCCCAGATAGTGCACACCACACCTGTTATAGACATGCTTAAAGCTGTCTTGGGTGGGGCAAAGGCAATATACGTAACCCTAAGCATTTGTACTCCCGTAAAATGCTGAAATCAAAAAATAAGATTTATATGCAACTAGAATTTTGTGTAATTATAAAATTGGGGAAAAAATAGAGCAATGGTAGAAAGGTGGCTGACATCATTCATTGCAATGGAAAATAATTATTATTTTACTCATTTTTAACAACCAAATTAGTCCATAGATTCCAAAGCCCCATGATTGAATGGGGAGGCTGTTTGCAGAATTAAGAATTCTGCAATACCATTATCAATATATAGAATAAATATTCCCTTCCCCAATGAATCCCAGGCATAATTTTGCCAGAATAACTACTCACTGGGGAAAGGTGAAAACCCAGAAATTTTAAATACTATTAGAAATAGGATCTAACATGAAAAAATTAAGTACTTGAAAACATTATCATCTTTTATTCCAGTTAGAGTAAGGGCTTATGGAGTCCAGGGGATAAATTAAATTTGTTCTGAGTCCACTGCCCAGTGTTTCTGGTATTTACTGATCCACGTGGCAGTTCTTTCCCTGAGAAAAATATGGGAATATTTCTTAAAAGTCTAAAAAAGAATACTTGGCAACTAGAAAAGCCCCCATGTTCGTCCCCATACCTGTGGGGTAAGGGTCATTGTGGCAGGAAGAAAAAAGTGGAATATCCCTGGACTGTTCCCTGCCTCCTTGGGCAGGATAGCAAATCATGTGAAAAAGTGGATTTTAGGCTGAATTGCAGAAACTTGTACCACCATCCAAGACTCAAAGAATGTAAAAGTGGTGACCCACATCATGTCCCCATTCAATTTACCTGTTTTGTTCATACAAAACCAAAATGGAACAAGAGTCATGATTGTGATAGTGAATTCTATGTGTCAACTTAGCTGGGCCATGGTGCAAAGAATTATGGCCAACATTCTGGATGTTCTTGTGAGGGTGTATTTTGATGAGATTAATATTTAAATCAGTAGAATTTGAGTAAAGCAGATAAAGTGAATGGGCCTCATCCATGCAGCAGCTGAAGGCCTGAATAGAACAAGCGACTGACCTCATTTGAGCAAGAAGAATTCTGCCAGCATAAGTCCTTAGGACTTGCAACATCAGCTCTTCCTTAGGTCTACAGCCTAATAGCCTCGTCATTTATATTACAGATTTTGGATCCCATAATCATGGAAGCAAAGTCCTTAAAATCAATCTCTCCCACACCCACACATGCTCTATATACACATACACATGCATGCACACACACACATACACATACGCACCTTATTGGTTGTCTCTCTGCAAAATCCTGACTAATACAATGATGAACTACCATTACCTTAAGCTATTTTTATTGGAGCAAAATATTAATAACCGTCTTTGATACTGGGACATCTGACTTAGGCTCTATGAAATCATTTCAGTCCCATGCTTACTGCAATCACTGCTGAAACAATCAGTTTTGCACATACTTAAACTAGTTTTTGCATGTGCCACCTGGCAATGATTTATGTCATGCCCATGCTCTATAACTCTCACTTCTTGCCATAAGGTTTTATTGACATGTGGATTATGCCCATAAGAAATTGTTTACTACATACACACACTCGATGGTGCAATTAACCTTTGCAGCTGCTATGTATGTGAATGTGTAAATGCAGGTTTTTATTTGTTGTATTTTTTAATTGCATTTTTTTTAAATTTATTACCTTAAAAGACTTTAGATATTTAGAACTCTTGATTGAAAAATCATTGTTTTATCAACAATTTTGCTAGTAAAATCTTCTACTTAGAGGGTCACATAATTACATCACCATTCCTTCCTATGAAATTGGGAATATTTTAAAAATATTAACTTTAATAATGTTTGCATATTTCAAACACACCTTTTAATACATTGGTACTATTCATAAGAACACTTTCTAAAATCCACAAGCTGACAATTTTCTTCCTGGTTTAAAACAATATAAAATAATATGCAGAAAATTTGTCATTTATGAGAGTACTGAATTCATATAGAATCCATGAATATTAACTAGTTTTTAGCAGACTACTACAAGGTGCATATACTAAACATTCTTCTACATATGGAATAACCCTCCTACCTGAGACAAAAAGTTATTTTTTCCTCCATAGCCATTTCTATATATATTTCAGAAATATCATTTGTGTAACAGGCATAGATACACATAATATACAACTTGATATATGTAGAATTTTCCTTCAAAGCGCTATTTTGATTAACTAGAATATATTACAAAGGAATGATTTTGAATGACATTCCGACATGAAAGACACAGTTTTAATAGTAAACCTCTATTAAGATAAAGATTCTCACTTCAGTTCACTTTATAATTGTGGGAGAAAAAATTAAATACCTTCCATCAAAAAAAATAAAGAGGGCAGTAACCATACTAATTGCTGAAGAGCTTGCATTTTAGTGAAGCAAAGGAATGAGGAGGATGGAGAAGCAACTTCCTTCCATCATACATGAGGCACAGAAAGCCTAGTGGAAAAGTGGTCAGGTCCCCTTAAGTTTTCACAGCAAAAGAAAGAAACTATATCCAGTATGAAACTGGAAGGGGAAGAGCCAACTGATGAAGAACAAATGGATGAATAAGTGAGTGAATACTAAGTATAAAATGACTTTATTATCCTAAAAGTAACAAAGAGAGCATAAAACAGTATAGGAATTCATGTATTTAAGCCATATTCTGAAACTATCAAAATTTTACTTTTCCTATGCTGTTGTCATTTTATGAATTTCAAAATAAAATCCTGTCCTCTCACTTGTTATATACCAATTAGCCAAATTTTGCTTGTCATCATCTCCATCATCAACCTTAGCTACAACACTGAAATCTGGACATTTGTGCCCTTAATAAAATGATATTACTCTTAAAGGACAAAAGTTTTCCAGGACTGAGTGTAACTACTGTTACTTAAACAGCATCAGAAGGACCCTTCAATAGGAAGAATCAAGTCATTTTGATTTAGAACAGTATTACTGGACAAAAAACCAAAAGTAAAACCTTATAATTTGATGGAGGCCAAATTTATTTGAAAACATACTGTCATTTGTTTTCAATCATTGATATCAAATACAAGAATTTTTTTAAAAGTTTCCAGATTTTGCTCATATTCTAGAAATCTCCAGTCTAATATGCTCTTCCATTCATCATAAACGTAACTCTCTCATTCTTTGGAGAGGTAGTTTTCTTTCCATCAACTTATTTGTAATGTCACTTTTTGTTCCTTATAGGGGAAGGAGAGAATGTAAAATGATGAAGGTGAGGCTTACCCCAGCCCTGATTACAAACTTTAAAAATAAAATCTCTGAAAACATATGAGGCAAAAGCATTGTAAGGAACTGAGGACTGAGACTGTGGGTCAGATGATCAGAATTTCTTATTTCTGCATGTACATGAACAAAGTCTTAAGTAAGCACTACTTGGATTCAAAAATACAATTGTTTTTAATATATGTTTGTGATTTTCCAAAATCAGCTAATTATGTATCAAGTAAGGAGAAATCCATATAAAAAAGATCAAAATTAATAAAGACACTTAAGTTTTATAATATGGTTTATATTTTTTGCCATACATTTAATTACCTATTCTTCACAAATAATCATCTCAGATAATTAAGGTGGGACATAGGTAAATCAGACATGAGAATGGCCCATAGGAGCTAGTTACCTAACAGAGATGGATCAATGTGTTAGGAAATCACAGGTCACAGAGTAATGAGATATTTTACTTTCTAGCACCAAAGGAATAACTACGCTTCCTCTACAACACTACATTAGAAAACATATAATGTATAAATTACATCAACTTTAAATGCTTGTTAGATTAAAATAGACAAAACATGTATATTGATGTTATAACTGCCCACAGATGGTGGAAAGGGAAATTTCAGTGTCTATAACCAGTTAAGCATCACAATATGACAAGAGACAAATGGTTGGGCTCAAGTTGGTAGAAAATTGAATTTGAGAAATTGTAAGGCTGGAGCCCATGCAGGACTATATCTTTAATTAAACACAAATTATTTGAGAAAAATAAAGCTCACTGACTAAAGATAAATAAAAACTTGTCTATTAGCATTGGCTGAAAAAGTAACTCTCAAATTAAAAAAAAACACAAAAAGTGATTGACAGTTATTAATATTCATGGTAACATTGGCAGAGGCAAAGGATACTCTGAGCTACCTCATAAATCAATCATAAGATTCTCACAAATAAATTCCTGCCAAACATTAATGTACAATCCAAAATTACAAAACAGTGATACGAGCCTTCATAAGGAAGGCTCTGTACAGACTATAATAGCTTAAAATTATTAAAGTTGTAAAAGAAAAAAAGTATAATCAAAAAGAGCACTTATATTTACAAAAAATGACCATATTTAACATCCAAAGATTATAAAAAGTAACCACTGAAATTAAAATCCAAAGGAGAAGCAGAGGGAACACTTTCTATCTCAGTCTGTTGAGGCCATTGTTATTAACATCACAACCAGAAACATAAGAAACCTACAGGTCAACGTATCTCATAAACAAGATGCAAAAATCCTTAAAATGTTAAACAATGGTAAACTGATTCTATGGTTTATATGCAGATGCAAAATACCCAGAATAGCTAACAATACTGAAGAACAAAGTCTGGAAGACTAATACCATCTGACTTCAAGAACTGATACAAAATCTGCAGTAATCAAGAAGAATGGTATTGGTGAAAGATACACAGAACAGAATAGAGAACTCAGAAAAAGACCTACACGAATATAGCCAACTAATCTTTGACAAAGGAACAAGGGAAATTCACTGGAGAAAGGAGATCTTTTCAACAAGTAATGTCAGAACAAATGATGTCCCTATACAAAGGGGAAGGAAGAGAAAGGGCCTAAAAGAAATGACTGCCAGCAGCAACGAGCCTGCCTAGCACCCAGATACTGGTCTCTAATACTATTCTCTAATAAGAGGAATTAGGGCTCCTTGAAGAAATGACTTATGCTAGAACTGAGGCAGGAGATACACACAATAAGCCTGAAACCATTTGTAGGGGCAGAACATAAAAAAGTACTAAGAATGAAAAATGGAGAAAAATCTCACAGATGGGGGTATGTCAAAGGAGCTCAGGAGCAACTAAAAGAGCTCCCAATGGCCCAAGCTGTAGCAATCTGAGTAACAAAACAATAGGGGAGAAGAGGCAAACAGCCCATACAGAAGAATTACGAATAATTTAGCTACTCTAGCTCAAGGAGGTGGAGCATAACTCTGCACTCCTTAGGTGTGGCCTCTGCATAGGGACTTGCTTCCAACATACAGTATGGAGGGGGCAGGAATCCTACTTTATGGTGAAGAAACCTTACAAATACTACCTGAGTCGAGTGACCAAGCTCAGTATTCACAGTTATGAGTCATGTTGATAGTGTATTCCCTTGATAGGATGTGATACAAATGGCACTTTACCTCTGATCTCCCTCCCAATAACCAATTATCCCAATATTATCTTGAGAAAAACATCAGACAAATCCCACTAGAGGGGCATTCTACAAAAATACCAGTACTTAACAAGGAAACTCAGAAACTGCCACAACCAAAAGGACCCTGAAAAATCTTGATAAATATAATGTGGTATCCTGGATAGAATCCTCTAACAGAAAAAAGCCAAGAAAATCCAGAACAGACTGACTGTAACCAGAAATCCTGTATTCTTGGACCATCACTGAGCCTCAGCTGTCTCACCTGTACAGTCAAGAGGAAAGTCCCATTATTGCCTCTGCAATAAGAATTCCATAAGATAAAACATGGAGACAATTTAAAATTTGATTCATTTATTTTTTAGCTCAACATTGATTGAAACATAGGTGCAGGAAATATTAAGATGAATAAAACAGGGGCCGGGCGCGGTGGCTCACGCCTGTAATCCTAGCACTCTGGGAGGCCGAGGCGGGCGGATTGCTCAAGGTCAGGAGTTCAAAACCAGCCTGAGCGAGACGTATTTCTAGTATAATATATAGAAAGCAGTTAATTGGTTAAGTGATATATATATAATAAAGAACGCAGGGTACCATAACCAGCCTAAAGGCTGTAAAAGTACTCAATGATGAAATGGTAAATGCAAAGGAGAGGGCATTCCAGGTAAAAGAGACAGTATAATTAGGGTAGGATGATTAAAATCATCTTGGTGTGTTCTAGGAATAATGAGCAGGTAAGTGTTCCTAGAGCATATATTTTGAGACAGAAGAGGGGAAAAATATGGCGAAGATAGAAAATGCCATGTT